>PVJA010003889.1:0-55812 GCA_004027025.1 Myocastor coypus | reverse complement strand
AAAAAAAAAAAAAAAAAAAAAAAAAAAAAAAAAAAAACTAGTAGAAAATTGCAGTGCTGGTCCAAAGAGGGCACTTTGGCATGACCCTGTTCCTGGGTGACATGAAAACGGCTGGAAATACAGTTCAGTTGTAGGGCTCAAGGTTCTGGATTCAGTCTCCTATAGCAGGAGAAAAAGGAAAACAGGAGTATTTATAACATACTGTGAGATGTTGCAGTGTTTAAATTTTTAAAGCATATTATAGTACAAATATTGACATTATTCCCCCTTGAAAACCTCCCTTCACCGTGAACACATTTGTCTCATCATCCTTGCTTCTTTCTGCAGCAGTTCTCAAGTCCTCCTTTGTGTCCTTAGTTGTGCTGCTGTGGCTGCCTTGATACCCTGAACTGATTCTGTGATCATTTTGACTTCAGGGCAGAATGTAAGTTACATTGTGCCAGAACCACTAGAGAAGGTGGATACGGTGGAAAGCATTTCTCGTTGTTCCTGATAGTGACAGGAACAGTGGAACACGCTTTCAGTATGAGGAGGATTACTTTGAGGAGATTAGTACTACGTCTTTCACAGTAATGGAATTTCTCACTTGAGCATCACCATAAATGTTGATTATAAGAGGGTATTTTGTCACAACAGAGGCTAAGAAAATAAAGATCTTATATACCGGAAATATAGAGAGCACTTCTGAGGAATTGAAGAACTTATGTATTCAAAATAATTGAAGTTTGATCAATAAAGTTTCAAAATTGTTATAATTGACTGCCTTATATTTGCAGATTTGCAAGTTGCACAAACAGTATGTATTATAAGCAGATGCAGATTACATGAGGTTAACTATAAAAGCAGATGTTATACCTTCCTTTCTCCTCCCTTCTTTCTTCTCTCCTTCCTTCACAAAAGATAGAGTAAGTTTCTTATATAACACAATCACTGAGCAAAAATAAAATATTATCCCTGCCTTATCTAGACTTCAGCAGACAGCATAACCATGAAGTATCTAATCCTCAGGGACAAGTTTGCACACAGGAAGTACTTGCTGCCCTAATTTAAGGGTACGCCAGAATATTAGTCAAGTGAAAAGTGCTGAAAACAGACCTAAAAGAAAAGGTCATTCCATGGCACTGAGAAATGGAAACAGAATAATGATGTATTTCAAGGAAGCACATCCAGGGAATGGAATACAGAATGTGTGGCGTGTGTGTAGAGAGGTAGTCCTGGGTATCCTCACAAGTGATCTTATGTGACTGTTTAGAAGCATTAAACACAGTAGGACTTCCTTTCTTTAATTATTATTTTTGAAGGGTTTCCAAAACATCACCTCCATGCTTCTCTTGACAATCGCTGGCATTTCCTCAGCAGCCACTGTGTTGGGTACCCTTCCTCTACCTGACTTTATGTACTGCTAGCATCCATTAGGAATTCGGTCCTAAGCCCACTTTTTCCTTTCTGAGTGACTCTCCATGTTGACTCACTAATCTATGTCTTTTGTCAGCTCTAAAGTTTAGCTCTATAGACATACTTGTTACTGAAACCATAACACCTGCTGGTTGTTTACAACACAACAAAAGCTCGAGGTCCTGACTCAGCCCTTTTCAACTGACCCCAGCTCTCCAAGTTGTCTTTATAAAAGCACCAACATAAATACAATAATTTTTTCAGAAACCTAAGTTACATATTCTGCTTCTCCTTGTCTTTCACAGCTATACACAGTCCCTGAACAAGTCCCATTTATTTTATCTCTGACATCTATTTTAATTGTGCTCCATTCCCAGTGTACCATGGAGGACCAAATCACCATCACTGCTGAAATATCCCTTCTCTTATCTCCTTTCAATATTCCCTCCAAACAGAAATCAGGTTGATCTGTCAACACAAATCAGTTTGAGAAAAGTCATTGCTTCAAACACACCAATACTACTTCTCAGCTGTACAAAATGCACCTTCCCTGTGTGTTACTATTCCTCAGCCCATTCACTGCCACATTCCCTAAGCCCATGTTGTGATCTCACCATGCTGGTCTTTTCTTGAAGTGCCAAGTTCTTTCCTACTCAGGATCCCTGCTCTGCCTTCTACCCATGATTATCTTCCTCTGACATCTACTCTGTACATAACTCCCTAAAGCCAACAATTTCAATTTCACTTTCTCGGAGGTGTTTTGCTGACTACCTCACATAAAAGATGCTCCACATGTCATTGCAAACTTCTGAGCCTTTTCCTTTTTCCCAAACTCAGGGATATATTTGTTTATAAACTTCCCCTTTCCTGTGGCCCACAAACCTGTTTTCTGCATAGTAGACCATGAGGTCTATGTAGTACTTGGAACAACTGCCATGCATCTGTTAAATGAGCTAATAACTGATAAAACTTACAGATGAGGATAGGAGATGGTCAAAATATTGAGAGTTGGTGAAAGTAAAAGTTGGTAGGAAGGTGCAAAAGTTTGTGCCTGTAGCACAGGGAAAAGATAACAATTGGAGAACTGTTTGGCTATTAAATAAACAACTGAAGGGGCCGGCAGGATGGCTCAGTGGTCTAAAGCGCCTGCTTAGGAAAGCTTAGGCGGTTGCAGGGACCGCGGTTTGATCCCCAGCACCACATGCTGTGCCAGCCCTGCCCTCAGGGCAGGCTGAGCCGGCCATAATAAATAAATAAACAAACAAAAGTTCTGAAACAAGAATAAATAAATAAATAAATAAATAAACAAACAAACAGCTGAATCAATGCTAACAAATATAAACTTTGATATACATTCTTATCAAGCAATAACACTATAGAAACATAAAACGATGGAATGCTACTACATCTTTGTGATTTGGTCTCAAAAATACATCTTTTTATTCTACCACTTTGACTTTTGAAAGTTCAGATACTAAAGATACTTATATGGAGAGATTAATCCACTCCTCTTTCTTTTTGAGCAATGAAGACAGAGACAAAATAAGTCTCTCTTATGTTAGGAAATGATCCAGCTTTAAATCTTTCTCACTCTGGGCACCAAAATTTAATTTTCCTGCTTATCAGTGATCATTGCCAACATATCAGTTCTTTAGTATGGTATTTAAATAAAAGATTTGGTCCAACAGTCAAGAAGCACTTAGTACTAGCCCTAGAAATTATTTAATTCCTATAATTTAAAGCTGGTAATATTACCCTAATGTTACTATAAAAATTAAATTTATTAGTTGGTCAAACATTCAGTGAACTCCTTAGAATAAACAGTAAATTAGAAGTAAAACATACAATAAAACAGGCAGCCCCTTCTGTCTTTTAATACCAATTAAGAAAGAGCCACAGAAATTTCAAAGGAGGGCAGCCAAGAACTCCTGTAGGACCAGCTATGCCATTGCCCTTCTGTGAGTTGCACAAAGGCCTGCCTGGGGCTAAAAGGGGTGAGAAGAAGTACAAGAGTTAACCAGATATGATATTGGAGAGTCTACCTGGGCTGGAATCAACTTTATCTTCACTGAGGAGCTAGAAACTATGAGTACTGTTATCCTGTATTCAGAAATAAACAGTGCAAACTCAACATTCTATGCCCTGTCCACATAAAGGCACTGTGGATTGCAAGCAGCATCCATACTTCAGCCATGCTAAAATGCAGGGGTACCTTGGTTCATGAAGTTAATTTATCCCATGATTCCAGAGAAGACAGCTGCAGTCATGTTTGTCGCCCAGTATGGTCCCACTTTCACAAATGTAAACAACATTTTGCCAAATTGCTCTCTTTGAGAACTAAATTGTTTCTAAATAGTAATGTTTCTGAGCAAGCAATTGCTGTATAGTTTATAAAGTGTGTCTCTTAGTATCATTGAAATACAATAGTACAACAGATAAGTGGCAGGAAAGCAATGTAATTTATTTCGTTTGCTTGCAAACAAAAATTCCTTGCAAAAGGTAATAGAAAATTGACAATTTCCAGATAGAGTCACAAAATAAATAGGCTTAGATTAGTTATAGATTAGACTTGAGGAAAATAAGGTAAATACAACTAATATAAATAGAAAACGAGCTAAACACACAGGAAGTGTATAAATTTGACATAATATCTTCCTAAAACTCCATCTATTGCAAATCAGAGTGGCATCCTCTTGGCATCTCAGTCATTACATATTGTTTTGGCCATTGTCTAAGACATTGAAAAGCTTCCCCTTTACATTAATCTGTCTAAAGTTTCTAACATGTAAATTCTACTTACGACTGCCTGAAGGTAGTTGAAGTCTTGAGTCTTCCGGAGCTGAAAAATGTAGACTCTCTGGGGCCAGGAAGATAGCTCAGCAGAATAAGCTCCTGCCTGGCAAGCACAAGGTCCTGAGTTCAATCCCCAGTACTCTCCCAGACCCCCTCTCCCCCCAAAAAACTGGGCTTTCTCACCTTAAAAATGGCAGCTGAGATGCTCTGCCCCTATTACAAGTCTACATCAATTGTATATCATGCTTGAAACTTCATTTATCACCCTTTTTGTTACTTCATAAATATATCTTCCCTAAATACATTGCTTCCTAAATATACTTCATATTGATCAGTTTCTCTCCATCTATACCACTTACAATATCTAGCATCTCTTCAATATACCTGTAGCTAAAGTGACCTCAGAACAGGTTTACCTGTATTTGATTCTGCTAGTATTATTTCTCACCAAGTCATTCTCTATGACTTTGTAAATGAAATTGTATCTTGTGCACATGGCTTCCATAAAATTTAAGGTTAAAAAGCAAAATGTACAAGAAGTTCTCCAAGTTTAGGAACTTTTTTTATCCTTCAGACTACTGTACACCAGTCATTATGTAGGCATTGGTACAGATTTTCCTATTATCCATTTCTTAAGTGAGAGATTGTATATGTATATACAATATGTAATATACATACATATATATATATATATATATATATATATATATATATATATATATCCTTATATATGAAAGTGCCTCTGTGATCCCTGGTCCATCTAACAGCATGCTTTGCATCTTTCTAGGAGAGGCTCAGTTGTCCCTGTCTCCAGGAACTCTTCCTTGTGCTCCTTTGACAAGATCAAATATATGCCCACTGTTCTTCTGGGGAAGTTTTCATCTTCTTGATAGCACCTTTTTCAGTGTCTGGATGATCATATGGGTAATTTCTGTCTCACCCACAAAAATACACAGTCCATGATGTCTGCCACTTTAGCCCATAGGCAGAGATATACTGTAAGTCATTGTTGAAACGAATGATTAACCATAGTGTTCTCCTTGATGCTTCTGTTCTACCTGCAACTTTCAGGACATTTTAGTAACCATAGCACAGAGAATAAATTTCCTAGGAATAAGGTTATATATTTAATTTGAGTCATAGAAAATAAAGGAGTGTGATCATTTAGATCCCCTAGCTTGAGATACAAAATCTTATCTGCTGTACTTGCTTAGCCTGACAAATGTATTCTTCTTGATTAGTAGAGCAAGTCCACTTTTTCTGCTATGTAGGGAATAAGAAAGTAGAAAAACATGAAACTAAATTAAAACTATCTTCTAAACAGGTAGTTGAGTTTCAGTGGACAACTCTTCTACACTCAAAACTGGTCAGTACAGTTCCTTCTACCTGATGAAACAAGTGGACCCATCAATTGATAAAGACCAACAGTGGAACTATGTTTCTCCCTCACAAAACCATCCACTGTGCTGTTCCAATATTAGCATTGGACCTCATCACAGTGACTCAAGGACAAGGTTTTCTCCATCCTGAAGACATGTGAGAGCTTGGCCTTTCTATTGTCTGTAAAGGGCCGAAGAGGAAGGATGAGGGACAACACACACAGTGCTTAGGGCCTGGCACCTAAAGTGATACACTTCATCGCCTTTCTGTTGGCAAAACTAATGACATTATCAGATCTTAGCTTCAGATGTAGGGGCCGGGGTAAAGGGAAAACAGAGCTTCCAGAACTGCCCAAGTAACAACAACTCTACACTGTGAAGGAAGGGCATGAATATGAGGTTGAGTAACAGCTAGGTATTTCTCCCCAAAGTACTCTGCAGCTGCACAAGGCAAAAATAGTCCAGAATTACTTGAATACAGACACAAGCATGCTAAAACTTTCTTCTATCATACATACATAGTAAGAATACAGATATCCCTGTCATCAAACAGGGTGTTCAAACCAGGGAGAGAAATGAGAAATGCAAAGCTACATTATACTGTATGTGTGTGACACAAAAAGTAGCAAGAAAAAAAAAAAAAAACAATCAGAATTTCACTAAACAGAATGATAAGAATCCAACAAGGCTTTTATATTGTATATTGTTGTCTTCAAATCAGTTGCTCAGATTACCAGACATAAGCGTGAAAAATTGGTCAAAAAATTAAAAAGAAGAGAAAAAAGTGTAAGCATTAAAATTTCCTTTCAATCAATCAGCAGAAATCAGCAGTGTAATTATCCAAACCGGGGTGTGTGAGTGTGTGTGTGTGTGTGTGTGTGTGTGTGTGTGTGTGTGTGTGTATTTATTTCCTCCCTCCTTCTTTCTTTTCTCCTTTCCCTCATCCCAGTGTCTCTTCCCCTAAACAGTTTCTTTCCCTGTCACAGTATCTATTGTACCTTTCAGATTTTATTGCACCCAGTTTTCAAATTTAAGATTGTGAATCCAGCCCAACACTGTGGCATTCTATATTAAAGAGTTTTCATTTAAAACAGACCTAATTGTTGAAACTCAGCTGGAAACAGAAATGGCATACAATTGAATAAAATTTTAATTGAAATATGTATTCCTGGTTTTGTTTTGTTTTGTTTTGCTTTTTGAGACAGAGTCTCACTATGCAGTTCAGACCAGATTAGAACTCATGGTGATCCTCCTGCTTCAGCCTGCCAATTGTTGAGGCTGCAGGCATGTGCCACTATGCTTATTCCTGTTCATTTGCTTTCAAACATTCTCAAGAAGCAGTAAACCGGGCGTGGTGGTGCACACCTGTAATCCCAGTACTTGGGAGGCTGAGGCAGGAGGATTGATGTGAGTTCGAGACCAGCCTGGGCTACAAAAGTGAGCTCAAGGCCAGCCTGAACTGCAGAGTAAGACCCTGTCTCAAAAAGACAAAAAGACAAAAAAAAAAAAAAAAAAAAAAAAAAAAAAAAAAAAAAAAAAAAAAAAAAAAAAAAAAAAAAAAAAAAAAAAAAAAAAAAAAAAAAAAAAAAAAAAAGTAAAGAAAAGAAAAGAAGCAGTAGCAGGACAAATGCATGTAATATAAAAGAAACAAGGGTTTGATCACAGTTGCTTCTATTTAATAAATACTTCAGTTTCTAATTCACTTTCCCCCAAGATAATATTGACTCCCATGTACTGAAATAGTATCCATCTCCATGGATTTGAATATTCATTCAAATTTTCCATTCTCACGCCGAAACTCCCTCAAGTGCTGCTGTTTCTTGTTGTACAATACAGCCAGGCCCTTGCTCAAACCTGCCTGCACCCCCCAATATTTGTCACTCATACCTTGGCTGAGAATTTGCCCCAGACACCCAGGTACTCATGCCACCTACTTTAAAGTCCTGTTGTGTTTCTTTTTCCTTAGGCCTCATCCTGCTTTCAAGCAGCCCAGACCAGTCTGGAAGCTATTTCTCTCCATTTTGCCTCTGAAATATCTATGGATTTCTCCTGCCTCTCCCTAGCTCCACTCTGCCGTGGTCAGAGAGGGTGGCCCCGCCTCTCAACCTCTCTGTACTTCCTCTCTTGTTCTCCCCTGTAGACAGTTACTGAAAGCGTGAGTGTGTACTATGCCCTGGCATACAATTTGGTTAACATTTGTATTTGCAATTCAAATAGAAATAAAACCCATATTTCTGAATCAACTCCATCAAGTCCTTCAAGCTTCAGTCCCAGTTGGTTTCTCACTTAGTTCTCCATGACTTCCATTCAGTGTTTTTCCCCCGCGTTATCTTGACCTCACCCTGCTCTCTTTGAATGCTGCACTCCATCGGTGTCCCTGGTCCTCTCCGTGTCCTCCCTGGCTGCTTTCCATCTCTCTACAACTGTGACCTACCACTTCAGAAATCCCTTTCCTGGCCCTTCGTTCTGAAGAGGGTCCCAAACTCTCATGCTCTACCTCTCCTCAGTTGCTTGGGTGTCTTTTTGAATCATGTTTTTTCAACAGCTGTGCTACTTTTTATTTGCCTATTTGTTTCCTACTTTCTCCTTGGACTCCCTGCTTGAGTAGAGACCACACAAGTGCGCAGTCTCTTCTTGTCTTGCCCACTTGGGACTCTCTGGTGCCAGGCACAGTGCCCATCTTCATTAGCAAGAGGGAGACAGGTGACATCAACAATTAAAAGTGCAAATGTGTGAGTGAAAAATATCACATTTCCATTTTTTCTCATCAGGAAGATTGCATGTAAATATAATTGTACAGGTAGTAGAAAGGTAGTATATTACATAGAGAGCTCTCTCTTTTTTTTGGAATATTTTTTTTTCTTGTTTCAGAACTTTTGTTTGTTTGTTTATTTTATCTATTTATTTATTTTTAATTTTTATGGCCGGCTCAGCCTGCCCTGAGGGCAGGGCTGGTGCAGCATGTGGTGCCGGCGATCGAACTGTGGTCCCTACAGCCGCCCAAGCTTTCCTAAGCAGGCGCTTTAGACCACTGGTCCATCCTGCCGGCCCGAGAGCTCTCATTTTTAAGTCAGGTTTTCTTCCCCAAAAAATGTTACTTCTCCAATAAGTTTTAAGACCTTATAAAGAGTTTGTATTTTAACCTTTATCTTACCTCAATTTTCCTCAGATACACATCACCATACACTACTGGAACGTGAATTAAATGACAGGACATGCCACACATCAAGCATCATGCCTTCTATGTGGAAAAGGCTCAGGAAATTTGAGCACCTCCAAGAACATAGCCTGCAATTTAGACATCAGTGTAGGAAACAGGAGGAGTTTATTTTGATTTTTGATTTGGCCACCTAATTCCTCCTTGACTACTTAACCATTCTTTTTCTTATTTTTTTATTTAAAGGGAATTCTCTATATCGTTCTAGTTCCATGGCATAAGCACTTGCCTGGCTCAGGACAAAGTCCCAACTTCCAACCCTGGTGCCACAGGCTGTGCTGGCCCCAGAGCTCCAGGCATGCAGTGCAGGCCCCAAAACTGGGCTAGATGGTACATGCTTGTAATCCCAGCACTAAGGAAGCTGAGACAGGAAGATAACTAATCTAGGAGTCTGAACTGTATAACGAGACCCTGTACCGAAGAAGTAAAAATTTGAAAAAAGAAAAACAATAACAACAACAACAACAAATAGAACACAAGATGTCTTTGGGATCAGAAACCTCCCGGGGCCTGCTAGCATCTTAGGGATGGCATCCTTTGAGTGGACTGATAAGCTTTGTTTTCATATGAGTTAGTTGGAACAACCAATGTATAAGGAGTTTTATACCTCTTCTTCTTTTGAAGGGTTTGAGGGAAAAGGACAAAGGAAGCTGACTTTCTGGCTTTCTGTTCAGCCCTGTGGCTGATAATCATACTAGACTTTATTCTCCAGGCAAAACATGAAACGAGATATAGTTCCCTACACTCCATTTTGTTGTGAGTTGCCATGAACCAGAAAATCAGGGGAACTGTTATTTGGCAACCAACAACTTCTTCATTAAAAAGGAACCAGTTATCCTAGTGTTGGATCATCTTATAAGAACAATAAATGTACTTTATGCCAAGATCAGAAGCAAAGTTTTAAGGTTCATGAAAATGAGGTCAGAATGTTACAGAAAACAGAGCAAACACAGGGAGAAACACAAGGACACCAAACACAAGGAGGCTTACACTGGTGGGCCTCTGCCTATGATGTCTCCCCAAGAACCAAGGTCTTGTGGGACAAGGTTTCAGAGCTTTTAGAGGCAAAGTGAGTGGGGTGATACATAGGCAGTCAGAACACCTACACAGTTAGCTGAGATGTTTGGTTTTGCAGAGGAAATTGGCCTTCCTCCATGCCTCCATTGGATGGACCTGGATTAAGGGACCAGCTATAGAAGTAGAGTTGACATTACTGCCTTTTAGGGTCAGGCCTAAGGCATGGTAAGAGAGCTTCAAGGGGCCCGCAGAGCCAATAGTCACTTCCCAATTTTTGATCTACAGCTTGCAGGGCCTGATGGGTACAGTTGCCCAGGCACAAGAGGCAAGGCACTGGGGACTCTGCCTAATCTCAGGCGCAGGGGCCAGTGGACACAGTGGTGGCTTCAGAGTTAGAATTCTGATGCAGAGCTGGAGAACTCAAACTTCGATGATTTTCAGCAATAGTAACTAGGCCAATTCCCCTCACTCACCCAACAGCCAGACATCCATTCCTGATGAGTCAGCTTCCTAATGGTGTATTTTATGGGATTGCAGGCTCCCTGTGGGCAGTTCAAATTGGGAGCAGTATCAAACAGATGGTCAACAGGCTATTTGGAGACCCATGCCCCACTAAATAGTTGAGAGTCTCACCTAGGGCAGAGCGAAACATATGCTTTTCTCTTGGCTCTTGCAATAGCCCTTTTCTTTGTGCCATTCAGGATAGATATATTTGTTGTTTGATTCATCTCATTCTCACTTTAAACCTCTGCATCCTGTGAAATAGTCGTGGCTGTCCCAACCTGGTTTCTTGGCTTGAGTTGGACATACATCAAAATAAAGATACTCTTTAGAATGAGAGGGGTTTCATCTGGTCTAGTTGAGAATCACTATGGGGACTGGGGATGGTGGCAAAAAGTTGGGTTTGAAATTCCCAGTTTCCCTGGCAGATGCATGCGCCAAAGCAGGATCAGATGCCAATTATTTATAGCAGTCATCTTAACCTTAAGGAAGGCAGGTTAGAGTACTCAGCCTTAGAGTTATACCAATAGAGAAGAGATCAAAAGCAACCTTATGGGGCACCTCCCAGTCCCCTGTAAACATTGCAGAATCCTAGGGAAAATACTGCAATGAACAGGAAGTAAGGGGTTGGAAACTAGATGGGGTAACAAAGCAAGAAATAAGTAGGGAACATATTTGCTCTGGGGTACGATGTCTATCCAACTTCATCCATGTGTGGACCCTTTTGCTTCTGGAGTGATGAGAGCAGGGCTTGCAGTGTGTTGGCTCCTCAGAGTTTTTCTCTTCAGGGGAGCTGATTCATCAAGATGTGCTTTCCAGCTGTTATGCAGGTGTGATTTCTTGACACGAAAGTGATAGACCCGTGACTGAATCTCAGAGACCCTTACTGCTATGGGAGTGGTCAAAATAATTAATCTGGGGTCCTCCAGGTGGGTTGTAAGGCCTCTTTTTTCCAATCTTTTACTCACACTAGTTTCCCTGGATTGAATGTCTGTGCAGAGGTCCGTCTGGTAATGACTACCCTGTCCGCTATATTGTTGTGTATCTGAATAAAGGTTTTCCTGGGTGTGTAAATTATTCCCTCAGAGATATGTTACCTGTCACAGGTTTCCCTGGAGGCCCCTAATTATGAGTGGGGTCTCCCATACAAAATTTCAATGAGCATCAGTCCCACTGGCCCTGCTGAGTTTTAGACCTTAAGGAAGGCCATGGGAAGCCAGATTCCACAGGAGTCTGCCCAGGTTGCCTGGTTTTGTGGTGATATTCAGTCAATATTGACTTTAAAATCCTATTTATGTTTTTCTACTTTACTAGAGATCTGTGGCCTGTATACTGTATGTAAATTCCATACTTTGGGGGTGGGGAGGTTTTATTTAAAATTTTAATTTCCTCCTTCAAGAGCACTGAAAGTTATTAGAATTCTGAAACCTTTGGTTCTACGTTTGATCTGCTTTGCCAAACTCAAGCTTAGAGAAAATTAGCATTTTTCTCAGGTTGTCATTTCCCAGGAAAAGAGATTTTTATCACTTTCATAACTCAAACATAATGGTGAAAGAGTTCATCAACTTGAAGAAAAATAATTTAATAAAAGCTCTTTGCACCCTCAATATGTCTTCTATGATTGAGACCATAGGTCAAATGCAGAGATTAATTTCAGTAGAGAATCTTACTATGTAACTTAGACTCAGAGTGATTCTCCTGTTTTCAACCTCCCAAGCACTGGCATGGTGCAGCCATCAGCCAGCTAAAGAGAAAATCAACTCTGAAAAAAGCTGTGGGGCACTGCCTTATCCCTCTCTACCAACCTTTCTATGGGTGTATCTTTCCTAATTCCTGAACTGAATGCACTCCTGAAAATCGAGAAACCATCAAATCAGTGACTACTTTGCCTAATGTACACCTAGGGTTCAACTCTGATTCACTATTGAAAATGAAGACTGTCCCAGCCATGTCAGAAAATCCATGTCAATGATGCTGTTTCTGCCATCTCTGCTGATGTGTTTTGCCTTTATTGTGTGCTCCTTTATAGGAAGAATCACCCAGCTTGTCCCATCACAGGTTACCCAACAGATGTAGATGTGATTAAACTGTACTCCCCTGAAAACAGAGATAACACACTGCCTCATGACTTCAGTACAGCACTACAAAGCCGTGGGGATGTTTGTTTACTTGTTTATTTGTTTAATTTTGAAGCAGTCTCACTCTATAGTCCAGGCAAGCCTTACATTCATGGCATTACATTCATTACATTCCTGCCTCAGCTTCCCAAGTGCTGGGTGTCCAGGTATGAGCACCACACCTACCTATATCATTAGCATGCTAGGTAGCCTTGATGTCCATCTCCTGGAAATTAAGATAATATTAACTCTAAACTACAGATTTCTCCCAAAGAATATACTGAGTTTGGATGCTGCTCCTTCTCCTCTCTTTTTGCTCTTGCTGTTTTGCTGTTTTCTGCCACCATATACTGTTGCCCTATACCCTGTGCCACCCTGCTTGGGAGCCAGCTGATTGTGCACTGAGACCCCCACAAACTGTGACCTTTCCTCGCTCCCCCCAAAAAAGGATCTGTTAATTTTATCTTAACCTTTTAACCTGCTCTCTAGACCCTTACAGCTGATCAAGCTGACTGAAATAATAGAATCAAAACTGAATAGCACACAAAGGCTAGCACGGAAGAGGAGGGTACCAGAGAACTCAGCATAAGCTTTTCTTATTGTTTTCCTTACAGCATAAGTAGAACAGAAGCTCCCAGGAAAGCGCTCCTTAGCTCCCGTATGGTAGTAGTGAGGGAGAAGCAGGCCTCCTCCTTAGCAAAGGAAACACTGATCTGCCAGTCTGCAGTAGCGGCAGACTTTCTTTGCATGCGCAGCAGCTGGTGCTCAGAGCCTTTTCTGTCACCTTGTGAACCAAGTGTATGACTTGATTATTCTAAACTGCAACCTCAGTTTTATGTTTAATTGCAATGTTGGCACTTTTCAGTAAAAGCCAGTTTGGGCTTCGTGTTACCTCTGATAGAGGCTTGTATCAGTTCACAACAGTATGAAACACAGGCCTGCTCTTTACAGATACTTAGAAACATGCTAGGAAAATAAATTCTTGCATACACTTTGACCCATTTGTTAAATGATGTCTGCTACAGTTTTTCAGCATTTGAGTGCTCTCTGATGACGCATGCATACCTTTTCCTGGGGAGCTGGTTAAAGGCAAATGAGGGTGAGTACTGAGAGAGTCTTAAAATGTCAGTATGCCAGAAAGGCTTTTAATCAGTGAAGGGATACGTAAAGCGCTTACCTCCTTATAAGTAATGAAAACACCTTTTTATAAACTCTTTTTGTTGGCTATTAATTATTGGCTTGACTGGCATGAATCATCCCACTTACCAAAGTTCTTATGATAAAGTTTTTAATTACATTTTAAGAGTACATTGCAAAGAACTGTCCTGGTCACATGTAAGTCCATCTTTCTTGAGATAATTTCAGATACATTTCACTCAGACTGAAAATGAATTTTAAAAAAGTAGAGATTTTTAAGAGTCCTCGTTTGTAGGCTACATAAGTTGCCTGCCGACAAGAGTTGGAGGAAAAAGAAGAAAGGTTCTGGGAGGCAGCCTTCGGCTGTGCCAGGGCATTTCTTATCACGCCGGCTAAGGTGTCAGACATCAAAGCAAGACGAGGCATCTGTGGTGCCATTGTCCACATTCTTAGCTGCTAGAATCATGAGAGAGGATGACAAGTTATATGAGGCTTTAATTTGGGGGGCTAACAACTGATCCACAATGGATAACCAGCTTACTCCCAACAAACACAGTGATGGAAAGTCCCATTCATTTAATTTTTAAACTTTGTGACCACATTGAGAAGCGTGTCCCTTATTGAGACACTTGGCTCCTCTGTGATTTGTATCAGCACTTTCGATCTCATTTTGACTAAGACTTAGTCCTCTTCGTGCCATTGATACAATTCTGTTATCAAAAGGAGCATTGAAAGGTATGGATTGTACTAAAGTTAAGTAAGAAGCAAATTTTCTGATGTTTGCCATTAGGATGAAATAACAAATGAAGCTCTCGGTATCTCAAATCTAGGCATCAAAGAATAGAGACTCCCCATAACGTACCTTAGATTTGGTCTATCGCTTTTGCCACCCAGCTGTAATTCCTCCTCCTTCTGGGCACCTCGTGGGTAGGAAGACCTCTCTGTCACTCCCTGTGACTCCAAAGAACTAAAACCCACAATTTAGGTCTAAGCTGAAGGGAGGAGAGTATTCTCCAGGTCAGAGAAAAAAGTGACTGCACAGTAGCGCACATCCCAGTGTGGTCAGGAAAACATGAGTGGTGCTGTACTATGAAAAAGAGAGCATCAATTTTATTGTCATTGTTTGTGGACTGCAGGTTGGAGGTAAGAAAGACAAAAGTATGAGCCTTTCACCAGGCAAATTCTGAGTCTAAAGTCAAAACAATTTAAATTCAGCTATGGAGACCATGGAGATGAGAACAGAGACAGGATGACCCGCAGTGTGGGCATGTTTGCTGCACCCAATGAAATCTAGTCTACACAGCGATATCACTAAATATTTTATCTTATTTTAAAAGATAAATTACTTCCTTTATTAAGTTAGGCTAGGACGTGTTTGTAATGATTACAAAAGAAAGTACCTTCCGCCTCCACACTGAGGGGAAAATAAAAACTTTGTTCCATGGGACTATCCATTTTCACTCACCTATGTGATCTTCTCTGTCTTCTCACTGTGTGCTTGCAGGTTATGTAGTGATGATTGTTTGGAGGACTCAGTACTCCCACCCAACACGTCTTGGTGCACACGTAGAGCAGGCCTTGAGTATTTTCATGGTGTGTATTCTCATTCCCTTACTTCCCCCTCCCCAATCCCATTCTCCATTTGCAAAAGTATGCCCCCTCCTTTCGCATCACTTCTCCTTTAGTTTGTTCATTTATTTATATCAAAGATTTACTCTATTTCACTTTCTGTGTCTAGCTTATTTCCCTTAGCATGGCCTCCAATTTTGTCTACCTGTTTGCCTGCCAAGGGCATACACGGTTCTTTCTTCACTGTAGCTGAATACTTATTTATTTTTCAAGGAATATTCATAGCATGTTTTTAGTATTGATGATTACAACTCAAATCACAAAAAGTAAGTACGAACAAAATGTGTGACCACCGGAGACTCACCATGGAGCCGTGAAAACAGGCTTGAAAGCAAATAATAATTAATATGAAGCGTGATGAAGCTATCATGGCATTGTGGCCAAAAGCAGGAAGTGATCAACCATGCCTGAGTGGGCAGAGAAGCTGCACGGAGCTCAGGGAGCTGGGCTGGTGAAGGCTGGCAGTCGGCCTCCCAGGCAGGAGCCACGAGGCTGGGCAGGAGCCAGAAGCCCGGATGCACCTCAGTTTTCCCATCAGTATGTTTGAGATGTCAATAGGAGGAGAAAGGGGAGTGAAAAAAAAAAAAAATCTCTGTTTCCCAGAACTTGTAAAGCACAACTTTCAGACTCCTAAGGTACAACAGATATGGGGAGGGGTAAAGAGGTCCCTGCCCTCAGTCAGCTCTGTCTTCTCTCACTTGTATCTTATACTGGCTTCCTGTTTCCTTCCTCTCTGCTAACAAGTCATTTGTATTTTCCCTCAATTAAAAAAAAAAAATACATAGCTTGGTAACATCTGATTTTATTTTCCTTCTCTCTTCATTATGTTATGATCATTTTAATAGATTGTTGGTTGATATTCTGTCTACTGTGTCTCTCTGTCTCTATCTCTCTGTCTCTGTCTCTGTTTCTCTCCCACCCTCCCTCCCCCTCTCTCTCCCTCTCCTTCTCTCCCCCCTACTTTTCCTTTCTTTTGCTTGCTCATGTGCTCAGGTTGTGTCTAGCAACATAAAATCTCAGGAGAGAACTGGGAGTGTACGTCATATCTGTTCAGTAGTCTCATTAGAAAACCAGGTGATTAAGGAAGAATTTTTCAGCCATAAAGCCTAAGCTCTTTTGAGACCCGCTCCATCCACAGCATTCTGTCCCTGTGGCCTCTCACCAGCACATGGTATAGGAAGTGGCATCTCGGCCTAAAAATGCAAAACAGCTAATGGAGGCCTCAGAGAAGCTCTCCACAGACTTCTTTCTGACTTGTGATGTGGGCGGAAATGAGCTCAGCCTGAGATGCTCCACTGGTTTCACCCCTCCTAACTGGGTGGTGCAGCTGCAAAAGCATGTGCTGTGAACCCTGAGAGCTGACATCTGACACCCACAGATCCATGGCCTGAGGCAGTGACACAGGAGTGTATAAAATCAGAAGCACAGTGCTTTATCAATGGGACCGTGGCCCTCAGTCTTGCTGCAGACTAAGACATCCTAACCCACAGCCCCGATACCCTCACAACACCCCCTCCAGGTACTAAACGCACTGGTTGGTTTCCTTTGACATGAACTAAGCAGCCTCCACTCTGCTGTTGGGCAAGGATAAGAGAAACGTGTGATCACAGGAAGTTAGTGGTTCCTTTTTCAGCAATACCTGCTCCTACAGCAGCCTTCTTGAACTGCCTTTGCAGCTTCTATGTGCTGGACTGGGGAGATGGGCTGTAAGCCTCGTCTCTGATTCCCATGGGTCATCTTTCCAATGGCTCTGTGGAGGGGAAGTTTTGGTGATGGAAGTAAGAGATAAGGTTTCATAGCACAGGGTAAGGCTGAGCTCCAAGTTTTACAGCTGTGTAAGCTGAGTTCAGGGGCCAGGTTAGAGTCCCTCTGGGGTTGTGGTAGAGTGAGAGAGCTACAGAAGTATAATTCCTTCTGCAAGACAATAGATCAATATTTTCATGTACATTCCTCATATGTTAAGGATAGCAGCTCCTAAACATGAAAGGCCTACTACTCTCTCTCTCTCTCTCTCTCTCTCTCTCTCTCTCTCACACACACACACACACACACACACACACACTCATACATATTCCATCCTAATGCATGCATTCTAAATCTAGACTGGATTTTTCTTCATTTAAATAAAAGATGTATGTTTTGAAGACATTTGGAATAGGTTGAAAATACACACCATGCCTAGAGATACATGTGAGTAAGTAGAGAACTTATACGTTGTCACAGCAAAGTTGATTGTTTCTACAATGTTAATAAAAGATATAAAAGGAAAAAAAATAAATGAGGAATATATATATATACATCTTGGCCAACTAATTAAAGAGAAAGGAACTCAACTCATTCTGTTAGAATTACCCCAAAATCCCTAAATGCAGCCTTTTTTGTTTCCTATAAGCTTTATGTTTACCCCGCTGGAAGGTGGTTATCCTCTTCCCAATGGTCCATGAGGATGCCTTGGAGAAGTATAAATGCACCTATGGTTTTTTAAATAGAAGAGGAATAATTCTCAAACACAGTTGTAATATCTGTATAAACACAGATGCAAATATTAATTGTAGCCTGAGGTCAAATGTTGACATGTTGTAAAGTGTGCATTCACAAAAATAAAAACAAAAACCATGACTCAATAATAAACGCTGCTTTTCTGTTTTCTTATTTTCTTTTGGTTTGAGTTTTTTTTTCCTTACTTTTGAGCCAGGGTCTATGATGTAGATCAGGCTGGTCTCCACCTCACTACGTAGCCCAAGCTGGCTTCAAACTGAAGCCCCTCCTCCCGCATCAGCCTCCAGGGTGCTGGAGTTACAGGCATGTGCCACCTCACCCAGCTAAAGACTGCTTTCGCAAACAGTAGTTCTAATAAAATAATTGCCCTGTGCAGTTGTAACTAAAAGAAATTCTTTGTTGTTGATATAAGTTGTCTTGTGGAGTAAGACAATTCCTAATAATAAGTAATACTAGATTGGGTTTCCAGTCAATTTTACCTTGTCATAACTACTTGGTAATCATCCTCTGTAATGATATTCTTCAGTGTTATCTTCCTTGGTATAATCCACTTTACAAGAAGGAGGAGGACATCTTGCCAGGCCATGGTGTGCATGTCTATAGCCCCAGCACTTGGGAGGCTGAGGCAGGAGAATCAGTGCGAGTTTGAGATCAGCCTGGGCTACAAAAAGTGAGCTCGAGACCAGCCTGAACTGTGTAGTGGAACCCTGTCTCAAAAAGACCAGAGAGAGAGAGAGAGCGAAACTATCCATCTTCCTATAAAGTGAGAAAATATGTAGATGGATAGCAAAAAAAAAAAATCTATAGAGAGCATTTTACAAACACTTCCTTATGTAAAAGTGTATTTGTGAGTGAGAAAGCAAACAAAAATACAGGGATAAAGAGATGTCCAGAGTATTTCCAGTCAGGAAATAGTTACTGTCTGCATGTTGGGCTTTAAGGTAATTTTGCTCTATTTTCTCTATGTCCTAGTCTTTTTATGAATGTGATATTTTTTCAATTTAAAAGTACAATATAGGAAATAAATCTACCATTGACTTAAATCCTGCTCTGTCTGAAAAACACATAAAGTTTTTATTAACCAGAAACATATTCTTCTGTGTGCATAGTAAACATGACTGACATGGGCTTTCTAAAGAAAATCACACTAGCATTAAGCTATTTTTAGATTACATTCATATTTCTTTTCCTTTTCCACTCAGGACAGTGCTTGAATATGTGGTTTTCATTTCAAAGAACATGAAATTCTAAGTAAATAATTTCTTCTAACACTATTATTTCCCCTGTACCTATGGAAATAATTATTCATATGCTATAGGAAAGCTAAACCATTCAAACTATTACATTTTCAGTGAAAAATCTTTCTACTCATTTAAAATATTGTTGGCAAGTCCAGTCCGTACGTTAGCGTGAAGCTGGCCTGTGACTTCCCCTCTCACCTCATGCTATGTCCTAGAAATGAACTGCACATGTGTCCTGCACCACTTTCATGTAAGTGTGTAGAATTACAAGTCAGAATACGCTGAGGATGACATCATTGTGTAGTACACACCCCTCCACATCATTTTTAAGGAGGAAGGGAGGGAGGGAGGGAGAGAAAGAGAGAGCGAGCGAGAGTGAGAGAGAGAGAGAGAGAGAGAGAGAGAGAGAGAGAGAGAGAGAGAGAGATTCAGCATTTTTTTTCTTTTTTCATCTTTATTTATTTGGTACTGGTATCATTACACAGCTCAGACTCCTAGTGACCCTCCTATCTCAGCCTCGCCTTGCCCAGTTTCTGGCCTGTCTGGGAACACCAGAGTTTCCACAGCTGGCATGGCATATGGTACCAGGGATCGAACCCAGGGCCTTGTACTTGCTAATCAGGTGCTTGGATCTCTGAGCTATTTTCCTGACCCCAGAGTCATTGTTTTTAACAGCTGACACAAAATTTAGTAGTTTTTCACTGTGGCTAGGCTTGGATTCCACTCATAAAGTGGTATCTGTAGGATGTTTAAAAAATAGCATACAATAAGCAGACTTAGGTGCAAGTCGTTGGTTCAATTCATCAAGCAGAATATTACCTTCTTCTGTAGTCCATTAGAAGGTGGCTTACTGTTGTTTCTGCAACTGTGTTCAGGTCATGCAACAACAGCAACAAAATGGTGAAATAACACACTTACAACCAACATCTTTCTTTCTAGTTTGCTCCATTTACTCTCCTGGTCAGCACACTCTAAACAAAGAATAGGAAGGATTCACCTAGCATGGTGGTATAACAGATGGAGCCCTCAGCTAAACATTAAACATTTAGGATTTAATCTGCTATTATCTAAGTGATCTATCAATTACTTTACTTCTCTGAGCAAATTTTGGATTTGTGATTAGAAAAGTACATGATTTAAGATGTACTTGTATAATAAGGTTTGAGATGTCCTGTATACTAATATTAAAATGTGGAAAACACAGTTTCAGAGAAGGGCCATTTTCTACTGAATGGAAGGACAGGTGCACAAGAATGATACCAGCACAGTCAGATTCTGAAGCTGTTCACAAACCCTGATAGATCCGTCAGTTTCCTACGAGTATTTCTTCTACAGTAATATCCAAAAACAAAGAGGGCTAGCGAGATAGCTTGGTGTACTACGCACCTGCCTGGGCAATTGCAGGGACCATGGTTTGATCCCTGGCACTACATGCCTCACCAGGTGTGCTAAGCCGGCCACTAAGTCGAGGTATGGTGGTGCACACCTGTAATCCCAGCACTGGGGAGGCTGAAAACAGGATCACTATGAGTCCGAGCTGCAGAGTGAGACCTAAATACATACATACATACATACATACATACATACATACATACATAATCCCTCCTACATGGTGCTCGGCATCAGTTGTGCTACACAGCCTGGTTGAAGTCAATGTTCAAGAGCTCTGTCTTGGTTTCTGCTTGGGGATACTTTTCTTCTTAGTAGCTTGTGAGGCTTTCCATGGCTCTGTGTTCCTGGGGCTCTCTTGCTCTTCTTTCTGTCACCCTATGACCTTTTACCTGCTCCCCATGTAGTATCTGAGATCTAGTTCCAGCTGAGACCCTAGGATGACTGTAAGTAGTGTTATGTTAAACATAGGACTAAAATCTAAAAGCACTGTGGTGCTGTGAGAGTATTGCTGCTGAAATTTTCTAGAATGAGATATGCTGAGGATAATTTATTCTGTGGCATCTTGTGTGGTTCTTGACATAGATATTAGCATTCTCCCAAGGGCATGTCAGTTGCCTCCATGTGTTTATTCACAAATTTCAACAGCAGTGGTAGATAGGAATAGCACAAGTCACTTCAGCAAGCTTTCTCCCGAGTGAGAGATGTCGTCAGAATTAACAAAGAGAACCAGGAATGTGAGGGAGCGCACAGGAGGAGCAGACAGGTCAAATGTTTGCAACTTCACTCCGACCTCTTAGCTGTTGTTCAGCACTATTGTATTTGAGAGGGATAGAAGGAAGCCTGGAGTCTACAGTGGCAGAGTGGCTATTATGAACCTTCACTTCTTTTTTTTTTTTTTTTTTTTTTTTTACAGGATACCTCCCGAGTGCTAGGATTACAGGAGTGCACCACCATGCCTGGTCTCCATCCCTGGCTCAATGTGTAGAAAAATACTGATGGGCTTTGGCAACATACAGCTTTAAGCCCCAAAGTGCCTAAAATTTATAACTAATGTTTATAATTCTCCAAACTTGTCATGGTCTCCAGCATTCCAACACAAATACATTACATGTTAAAGTATTGGAATATATAATGTGCAATACAGAATATGGTAAATTAATTGGTCCTTATATATTTAACGTACCAATTTCTATGGAATATCTACTATATGCAAGTTTGATGTAACACTGTTATAGTAACATTTCATTAATGATTTAGTAAAAAAGCACATCAAAATCAAGGACAATTATGAAAAATTTCAAGTTGCCGTATTAATGTGTGGGGAGCCTGTATTTATTTTTGCTAGCTGTACATTTTACTTTTCTTAAATGTACTATTTCATTTTAGCACTGAGTTCATTACTAAATAGTGTAGTATTATGTCCATTATTGAACTAGGGAAGTAGATTTCAAAGTGAAAGTGATAAATTTATAACTTAGTTTTTGTATATATTGTCCTAGCTGCTTTATTTTTATTATATTTTATTTTCACTACAAGATCTACAGGGTCTTACTACACAGCTCCGACTCATAGTGATTTTCCTGTTTTCAGCCTTCTAAATGCTGGATTACAGGTATGCTCCACAACACCCAGTCTCAGTTGCCATCTCAGCTTGCCCTGAGGGTGGGGCTGGTGCAGCACACTGGGGATGGAACTCTGGTCCCTGCACTTGCCTAAGTAGATGCTTTTGTATGTTGAGCTATCTGGCCATCCCTGTTCTAGCACTGTTTTAATCTGACTTACTTGCCAGCACTTAAACCTAAGAAAATTTTACCCCCAACATACAAAATAAAATTGTTTCTCTAAATTTCTTTTTAAAAAGTAGAGGATTTTACTGTACTAGATCCCATAGTCTTAGCAAGACAATAATATGCAAAAGGTGGATAATAATGCTCTTTTAAAAAAGACATTCAATTTACCATATGTATGCTGTTGCTAAACATCATATTGCTATGTAGTTACACATACAGAAAAATACAGACTTCATTTTGCATTATTTATTTATTTATTTATTTATTTATTTATTTATTTAGTCTTTTTGAGACAGGGTCTCGCTATGCAGTTCAGGCTGACCTTGAGCTCACTTTTGTAGGCCAGGCTTGTCTTGAACTCACACCGATCCTCCTATCTCAGCCTCTCAAGTGTCATTTTGCATTTTTCATGTTTGGTTTGATTAATTTTTCCAAATTTGATGCAAATTATAAGCAGTACCCAAATTATGAAACAGCCTTGTCAGTACAGGATTTTGAAACCCCCCTGGGCCTGTTCCCAGGCCCTCACTTTCTGGTATCACCCCTTCCCTGCCTCCTTATGCCATGGGCGATTTCTGCTTGTGTTAGACTCCTATAGAGCTAATATACACACATGTGTCATGCACTATTGTGGTGTAACATACACATTGTATTCATGGCATGTTTCTCTGCTGATAGCATAGGATTCCACCTACCAACAAGTCAGCTTGTTCATTCAACTTCTGGTAGCCATCTAGTTGATTTGCAGTTCTTGATTTTTGTAGATAATGCTGCTGTGAGCATTCTGATGCATATCTTTTGGTGAACAAACATGCAAATATGAGAACTAGCCTAGGGTCATATGCTACGCATGCATTCAGCCTTATCTAGATGCAGTGCAGCCCGCATGTTTCCAAAGAGAGTCTAGCAGTTTACACTAGGCCTAGAAATGCCTGGGTTTCTCCTTGCTTCGTGTGTTTTCCGATACTTGGTACTTTGTATTTTTCCATTCCAACAGAGGTATTATATTATCAATTATGACTTTAATTTGCTTCTCTTCTTAGTAATAAATGAAGTGGAGAACTTTTCATAATTACACTGGCCACTTGGATATCTTATTTTATAAATTGCGTGGTAATCTCCCTCTCACCACTGTAATAAGAATTGAACCCAAAGCCTTCACACTGAATTATATTTCTAGCACTTTATTTTTTTTAAATTTTGGAATAGGATAGAGATAAATCACAAACTTGCCCAGGCTGGATTTGAACTTTTATTCCCCCTGCCTCAGCCTCCCATGGTTCTAGGATTACCTGTGTGTATGACTAACCCCAGTCTGACAAAACATTTCATGTATTTCTTTTGCACTATCTTTCTCTTTCTGATTTGTAGAAATTATCTTCAGTCATACACATTACAAATCACTTTCTCTTATAATATGGCTAGACCTTTCACACCTTATCAGTTATTTTTTGAAGAGTAGAAATTCTCCATTTTAATGAAATCCAATTTCCCTTGGCTTAACTCTCTACCTTATGAATAGTAAACTTTCTGTTTCCTGTCAATGAACTTGTTCCTTATCTGAAGAACAAAAAGGTAATTCGCTGTATTTTCTTCTGGCTATTTAGTCTTTTACATTCAGACTTACAAACCTCTTAAAGCTGATCTGAATCCATAATTTTGAGGTCAGAATACATTTCAAAATAATATCCATCTGACCCAGTATTTTTATTGAAAAGTGACTTTTTTTCCCAGTAAATTATTGTGTTATCTTTACCATAACTTATGCAACAATTTAGTTTGGTTTTGTTGCTTGAATTTATTATATTCTTTTGTGAATTTATCTACTCCTACACCAATATAATACTGTCTTAATCAATGTACTTTATAAAAAATATTGATTTATGAAAACATAAACCCTCAGGCTAGCATGACAGCTCAGTAACATACACACCTGCCTGGCAAGCAAAGGACCCTAGTTCAATCCCTGGTACAACATGCTGTGCCAGCTACTGAAACCAGAAGTGGTCACCCACGCCTGTAACCCAGTGGTGGGGAGACTGAGACAGGAGGATCACTATGAGTCTTGAGTCTGAAGTGCTTAAGGAGACCTGTACCAAGAATCTTTTTTTTTTTTTTTTTTTTGTCTTTTTTGAGACAGGGTCTTGCTATGCAGTTGAGGCTGGTCCTGAGCTCACTTTTGTAGCCCAGGCTGGTCTCGAACTCGCACCAATTCTCCTGCCTCAGCCTCCCGAGTGCTGGGATTACAGGCATGCACCACCACACCCGGCTTGTGTACCAAGAATCTTTAAAAGAAAAAGAAAATATAAGCCCTCTAGTGTTGTTATTCAAGATTGCCTTTGTTTACATTTTCCGGTTCTTTGTATTTTTGTACACTGTATCCTGAGTTTTAACATCACCTAAACCACCTGGACCTAAGGCATTTTCAAGGAAAGAGGAGAGAAAAAATTTTTCATATAAGAGTGAGTTTATGGACTAATCATGAACATTTTAAAATCCATCTTAAGCCAGTTTTGACAAGTTGTGTTCTCAAAAAATTACTAATTAGATGTAAATTGTCAGTTTTACTGACACAAATTTACTGTGAGCTGGCATCTTAAGCCATTAATTTTCAGTGTTCAATAACTGTGTTTCATTGATAGCTTAACTCATTGTGCCTTCATTTATTAAGACATTTTAGCTTATGAATCCTTTACATGGCCACTAAATTGTCTAAAATCTGCATGACATTTTATAAGTTAACACAAAGTAAATAAATAACCAAAGATTGAAGTCCAGGCCAGACTCATTCTTGGGTCCATGGTCTTTCATATAGAGCTGGTTGTATAAACCATGAGGTGGACAACGTAACAACAAAACAGGAGATGTTAGGGAAACAGATAGAAGAACTAAACTTGTCTGAGATTCCTCATCCAGCAAAGCAGTTTCAGGAGGACAAAAGAGAGGAAGAGCACAAGGGAGGGAGTTGTGTCTAGATCCTTCCTATATGACCATTGACATTTCTTTTCATTTTTGGAGGCAACTATTACCTCATTTATAAAACAGGAATTGTGTTAGTTAGTTCCAAGCTTTCTCTCTACTGCAGGAGAGTTTCAAGGAGAAAATCAAGGATCAGTAATGTGTAGAGGTCAAAAAAGAATTGTCGGAAAGAAAAGTAAATTTAATTATGACTTCATGATTTTAATATTATAATAGGGAAAATTTCAATTATTTAAAAATAACATGGTTATTATAACTGCCTCAAGCAGACAAGAAACTCCATGGGACAAGTCTCATGGACTTCTCGCATTTTATACCTAGGAAAATTGCATTTTATAGCTAGGAAAAGCCATAGTCAGGGTAGGAAGAAAGAAAAAAACCTCTATCAGTGAGATGGCGACGTTCAGTTTACCCAGTGCTCATTGTCATAGCTACAGAGCCACTTCAGTTTCAGTACTTGGCAGAATCAACTGAGGAAGATCGTGGAAAGCAAATGGAAAAGTAGACGCCCTTAGATAGTAGCATCAAGAGTTATGCACATGCATTGTAAGAAAAACTAAAGTAAGTGGATCTAAACACAAGACGAATGTCAGGAGGACAAGTCACTACATAAAGACGATGGAAATAGCTGTTGACCTCAGTTTTCCTTTGCAGAAACAGGGATTGAACTCAGGTCCTTACATTTGCCAGGCAAGCACTTATTCTACTGAGCTATTTGAGCTATTTCCCCAGCCCCCAGTTTTCCATTTTGACAGTTTAAGAAAACTACGAATTATGAGAAAGAAGCTTAAGTTGCCCTGTTGGTGATAAGAAAAAAGATTTCCTTCTCCCTTGTTTCCTCAGATAATTTACCTTAGAAAACCTATAACTACAAGTACCTTATTCTCTCTAAAATATGGTGTGTGTGTGTGTGTGTGTGTGTGCACGCTCGTGCACGTGCATGTGTGTTCTTCTAAAAGCTTAATAGTGCTTTTCTCAGCTTAGGACTCAGGACTACATCTCTCCCAGATCTGGGTAGCATCTCTTTGCAACAAGCACATAGCATTTCTCCCATTTTCTGTGTAGAAGCATAATACCACTGGGCACCTTATTTCAGGTTATAAAGCTTCAGGTTATAAAACCACCTCCTCTCATAGAGACATGAGAAACTTGTTTCTGACACAGACAGTTGCCCTAGTCATCGTGGAGAGGTTAGTATAAACTGTAAGGGCTAAGTCCTTTCACTTGAGAAGGAGGTACTGTTGATCTTGGAAACATGTGTAGTAGTTGCATCTGGCTAAGCAGCAAAAGTTCCCTGCTGTCTTTGGAGGGTCAGCAAATTGTCTGTTGCAATCCGATTGTGTGCATCCCAGTCTCGTGAAACGTTTATTCAATAATCAACATCTATGTTCTCTTTTAGATTGGATTTCCAAATTGGGTAATGGTTTTTTTTTTTAATTCTATCTGTCCTGACCATATCACGATCAAATCCAGAACTGAATCTGTGGACACTTTAGAGCATCCTCTGTCAGGAGAAGAAATGTACCACCTGGCTGGACTCCCTTGATGGCTGTGCCACAAAACCAAAGCATGTAGATCGCTTGGTTAATGGGGGATTCTGCTGTGCTGAAGTGGAAAGGAGAAAAGGGGAAGGACAAGCTTGCAGTCAGGACCCTTTCCATGATAGAGCTTTTTCTCATCTATCTTCCACTAACTCTACAAAGCATAGAAGACTCCTGAACACGAGCACTCTTCGTCATTGAATAAACAAGCAAATATGAGATTTCCCTGTTCACAGGTTCAAACATGGAACAAACGTAAAGTCGCACAGAAGGTGCTAAAGGATTTTGGGATTCTAAGCTGATCCCAGCCCCTTTCAAGACCTTAAGAAGGTGTTTACTGGTCTTGTCCCTATAAAATTTGCAAAAGTAACATCTTTCTGTATTCCTTTTGATAAAGAGAACGTGCCAAATCATGAAAGCTTTAGGCTGTGCTGTGAAAGGAAGAAGAAAAATAAGGAAACAAGAAAAGGTGAAAGAGTAGCACTGAACTTCTGTATGCTGCAAAGGCAGAATTTCATTTTTTGGAAAAGATAGGCATGACCCAAAAATGCCTAATATGATCCCTTAGAAAAAATAATTTTTAAAATTTCTGCCAAGTAGTAAGAAGTCAGTTGCCCAAATGACCTGACATCCAGCTAAAACACCTGCCAAAAAATAGTTCACTAGTACATCTGTTCTTTTCCCACATGCTTTATTTCACACAACTAGGTAGTGGCAGCAGAAAGAAAGAAGTATAATTATGACACTGGTATAGGTGATGTTTTTTAAATAAAGTGTTTTAAATTGCTCAACACAAAAAATTTTAGGAATTTATGAATTTATAAAAATTCAATACAAATTCTCTTTTACTGATACATGCACTCAAAGTATTTCAGCAAAAAATCATTGTTGACACACAGTTGGGTTGTGCATTGGTATGTGATGGAAGGAAATGATAATCCTTTCCCCAAACATACTTCTTTTCAAAACTCCTGGCATTAATATAACAGCATCCGTTAGGCGCAGTACCAAGCCGGTGGCGGTGTGGGCTGAGAAAGCCGGTGAGATAATGTTGATGCTTTCAGGTGTGCAAATCCACAACGTGAAAAGGAGAACAACAGAAATTCTCTAGACAGAGAGAGTCCAGAATGTTTCAAAAACAAGATCTCTTCTTTTGCACAGGCAGATGGTCAGCCTGAGGATTTTACCTTCAGGAACAGACAGACGAGTTAGTAGGGTAGGAAGAATCAAGTGCGAGGCTGTGTGGCCTAGCCGAGCTCTCTGTACGATCTCCCATTTCTTCTCCTTTTCTGGGGGCCTTTTTAAAATCCAGTACTTGATCTGAACCCAGATCCTTTGCACTGAGCTACATCTCCAACCCTTTAGAAATATTGTTTTTTAATTTTCAGACAGGTTACTAAGTGACTCAGTCTGGGCTCAAACACTGTCCTCTGTCTTCAGCCGCACAGAACTCTGGGATTAGAGGTATGTGCTAGCTACCACACCTGGCTTCTTCTGGAAGTCTTAATCTCTTAAGAAATTTACACTGTGGACCTGTAGAGTTATTGAAGTTGGCTAGGATTTTAATCTTTGCCTCCTACTTTTCCTACATCAGAGAATTTCTTCTGAGAGTCCCTTTGTCTTTCACAAAATAAACATGGCATGGAAGTGGGAAGAATAGTGTAATTTTGATCACTCAGGAAAAGTACTTGAAATGCATG
This sequence comes from Myocastor coypus, assembly GCA_004027025.1. Classification (NCBI taxonomy): domain Eukaryota; kingdom Metazoa; phylum Chordata; class Mammalia; order Rodentia; family Myocastoridae; genus Myocastor; species Myocastor coypus. The sequence continues at coordinate 27,485 of PVJA010003889.1, read as the reverse complement.
TGGAAAAGGACATTCTATAGTTTAACTTGCAATGTATAAACTGATTGAGCCTGCCCAAGCTATACAACTGCTTGTTTCAGGGGAAATCTAGCAAAAGCACTAGTGTATAAGGAAATGAAAACAGGACCTTAGTCCTGCGGAAAGCAGGTGGGACAGCACTAGATGCTTTGCTGAGTTATATCGGAAGGAATGATGACGTGGTGGCTAGCTAGGCCAGACTGTGGTTCCTGGGAAAATTCAACTCTATTGGCCTTGTTAGTGCTGTTAACAATTCCTCCCATTTCCCATTCCTGCTTTTTGTGAGAATCCTACTAAAAAGCTAGAGAAAACTGTATCTGAGGCTTCAGTTCTAGAGGCTGTAGAACCTTTGTCTCTCCTGTTTTTCTGTTCATGTACTGTATCTCATTCTCAGGACCTGTCACCCCACGCAGAAAATGATTTTTCACCAACAATACACAATTTAAAGGAGGGAGGATATATTTTGATTCACAGTTTCAGAGAGGTCAGTCCCATGATCATCTGGCTAAAAAGAGAAGTTGGGCAGGAGGGCCTGGTGGTGAGAGCTGCTCAGTCTAGGCTGAGAGCAGAGAGCTCAGGAGGACAGCCGGGCACAGGCAGACAGAGCTGTGTTTTCCAGGCCCACACCTGGTGACTTTCTCCCTCCAGCCAAGCCCCACCTCCTGAGAGCACACTCAGCTGTTTATGCATCTGGAGGGTTAGTGCACCACTGAAGAAGTTAGTGACCCATCATCTAACCACCTTCTATGAGCTTGACTTCTACCATCCTTTAAGGGGCAATTTTGATCCAAACCATAAGAGCGTAATATGAAAGTAGATTTCTTCCAGCCCAGTATTTCTAGGCTCCTTTTGAACAGGAATTTTGGGGTGCCATTTGACTGCCACCTGTAGGTCTGCCTAGATAAAGGTAGTGGTTGGGCCCTCTAGGGTCAGGGAGGCCAGCTCAGGCTGGCAAGTGCTGCTCTTCTTCACTAAGTGTGTAGGGACCAAGGGGTGCACTGCTTTGGGAGGTGGTGGGGGGAGGAATCCTGGGTATATACTCATATTTTTACAGCCTTCTATATATAAGAATTTTAATAATTGACTAGCAGTATTTGTTACAATAGGAGCTTTGTCCAACCAACTGGAAGCCCAGAAATGCTGTTCTTCTTTCCTCTTGTTCTCCTTCTCCTCTTCCTCCTTCTTCCTGCTCTCTTCTTCTTCCCCCATCCTTTGTTCCTTCCCCTCTACCCCACTGATTTTTTCTCCTCCTTCTCCCACCCACTCTTTGCTGTCCTAGTTGCCCTCTTTGTCCCCTCCCTTCTTTCCTCTTTCTCTCCTCATCCTCCTTTCTTCTACTCCCTTCTCCTCATCTTCTTTCTTCATGTTTTATTACATCTTCAGTTCCATTTGAGTTTTCATTTTTGATTGTCACCTTTTGATGCAATAACATACAGCAATTCTTAAGAAGTAGTACTATTACCACATAATTCATTGTTAAATATTACTATCAAATAATCATCATAAAATTCATGTTCAAAGAATAAGATCTTTTATTATTTACATTTAATTATTACTTCAACAGCTCAGATTTAGATATTAAAACCAATAAATCAGTTGCTGTGTATTTTATGAATATAGAAATCAGTGAAAATATCCTTTTAATACTTGAGCATAAATAATGTTTACATTTGCCTATAAGCATTTTTCAAAGACTATGTCAGAAACCTTAAAATTTTAAATACGTGTCATTTTAAAAGAGATTTAATTAAATTCTGAGATGGTGTATTAATGTGTAATCTACTTTGAAATATAATCATAGCAAATATAACAATAACTTAACCAAATTTTAAATAATTCTTTCAATTGCTAAACTCATCCCCCGCCCCCCACTGCGGTATCAGGGATTAATACTAAACTCACTTTTTTTTTTGTTTGTTTGTTTTTTTTGGGGGGGGACCAGGGTTCGAACTCATCACCTTGCACTTGCCCAGCAGGCACTTGTGCCTCGGAGCTATCTCCCCAGCCCCTAAACTCACTTTTAAAAGAGAAAATTTTCAAATAAATATCTCAATGAATTTAGTTCACTTATTCATCCAGTATCTTATTTTTCATAGGCAGCAACTAAGGCTCAGTGTTTACCTTCTTTATAGACAGATGGTTAATGGTTACTTATCAGTTCCTTTTTTTTTTTTGGTGGGACCAGGGTTGGCACTCATGACCTTGCACTTGCCAGACAGGCACTTGTGCCATAGAGCTATCTCCCTGGCCCCAAAATATGGAATGCTTCACGAATTTGCATGTCATCCTTGCGCAGGGGCCTGCTACTCTTCTCTGTGTCGTTGCAGTTTTAGTATATGTGCTGCCGAAGTGAGCACTAATGGTTACTTATCATATCTAGACATTGAATCAGATTTCTGGCATACTGTGTTCATTTAGTTTGGCTTAACCCACATCCTTAAGAGTATGAGATTAGTTAGTTGAGGAATGGTTAATATATTGACCAAGCGATAAATAGAGACAGACAATTAACCTAACTTATAGGTTGCTTTTTCTTTTATTTAGTAATAAAACAACGCTTTTGAAAGGACTTTTAAAAACTATTGGTAAAATATTACTTAAATCACTTCTAATTTGTCAAAGCTTTTGGTGTCATTTCAAAGCAGAAGTGCTACTCGACATGGCATGAGGTGACTTGATAGACTTGAGAATTTTAGACCTCTATTAAGTAATGAACCTTTACCTGTGGAAATCTGGCACAAAGGGTTTCTTTTACACAGTATAGCAGAAGCTGCTGTTTGGGAACTTGCTGCGTTTGGCAAAAAAAGTGCCTTGTTTGTTTTAGCGCTTTCAAATATAAAAAACATAAACACTTAAAGGCAAGAACACCCAAAAGCATGATGAATCACATCAGTAGATAATTTTAAAACGGTGCCATGTAGCACATGCTGACAACTTGAGCAGCCCAGCAACAGGGGGCTTCTCCAACTCACAATGAATCCAGCCTCAGAGCTGAGGTTTTATCCCTTGGCAGCTCAATACCCCTACTGTAGCCCAAGGAGACAGGGCAAGAACATTACTTCGCCAGGATTTAGAGTACATATTTGCTTAAGTGATTTTTAAATCAACCTTTTGCTTTTCTTTACTGATCTTGCAATAAAAATACATCTATGGATAATTAAAAGGAAAGCAACTAAGAAACAAAAGCAACAACAATAAACAATCTGAAATATGATACTCACTTATCTTTTTAAACTTAGTATCTATTTTCGTAGGATTTGCTTATTTTCACAAGGTTCATGTAATTGTAACAATTATATTTATTTGAAGCATCTTACACTTTTTAATTCAACATAATTGCAAAATAAAAGCCTTAATATGAATGCTGACAACATACAGCACTGAAAGCTGCTCCATCCACCTGATAAAAATTCTTTTTTTCTTTCCGGAACCGGGGATTGAACTTAGGCCCTTGCACTTGGCTGTTATTCTGCTGACCTATCTCCCCAGCTCTAAAAATTCATTTTTAAACTCTTACAATTATTTTATTTGTACATTGAGTTTAATAGTCTAATGCTTCATTCATTACTCAAAACCTCATTGTAATTAAACCATTGGTTTGGGCAGGGAATCATTCTTAAAGCAGTATGACTGAACACATGCACCCTGGAAATTATTCTCAACTTCCTGTTTCCCACTCAAGATCCACAGCCTAGTTACCTTCAGAAGGCCTAGAAAGGCTGCAGCAAAATCTTCCAATTTTCAGTTTTATTGCTGGATTTCCCTAAGTGAATGGAATATTTACTGTATATGTTAATACTCAAAAATAATAAACATTGTGCACCATGTAGGCTGCTGATGTCATGGCCTGGGTTTCATTGCCATGCCACTAATGACAATTTTGCACATAATTATTTGCTGTGGGGCTGCTGCTTGGGCACAAGACGTTCAGCAGCACCCCACCCTCTGCTTGCCAGACAGCATTAACAGTTTCATATGTGTGACAGCCAGATGTTATCTCCAAATATCGCTAGTGACTTCCTGGACATACAATTGTCCCTCGCTGAAACTTCTCCATTGAGTATTAAGAATTTCTATCAAGGAAAAGGTAGGATATTAAGGAATCATTATCCTGCATGAGGGCCTAAGATCAAGGTTGGCACTAAATTAATCAATCACTTCATCAGCTAACTATAAAACACTAGAAGTATGCAGCATCTTTTACATTGCATTGGTTAGCACCATTTCTACTATGCATAGAATAATTATGACATTTGTCTTCTTTTTTTTCCATTACCACAAAATGCAGTTGTAAGATAAATGCACAGGGACGCTGGGCTACCAGGCCTTGGGGGATGGAACGCTGCTGCGTGGCACCATTGCACCACTGTGGAGAACACAGACAGAGGAATTGCCACTGAGTTGTCCTGTGTCCCATAGGAAAATCTCCATCTCTTAACACATATGAATACAGAAATTGGGAGCTTTTCAAGTGAAAAAGAATAGGCTTTGTATAACTCAAAGTGATCTTCAATGGAACAGAACATTTACATTTGTCCTTGCTATTTTCCCGGGGTGTGCCGTGGCAGACTCTTCACCCAGGGTGAGCCTCCCACCGATATCTCATCACACCGGCCCGCCTGCTGTCATTTTTGATGTGGCCTTGCAGAGTCCTGCTCAGAGCTGACTTAGCTCCGGGCTGCTCCTTACAGAAAAAGTTAACAAGCATAGGCATTGAGGAAACGGCTCTCCTGCAGGGATCCTGACCCGAGGCCACAGATTCAGTAGTGAGTTTATAGCTTCATAGCATGTTTTTAATTTAGTCACCTCAAAGATTTGTATTTCTCCAACTTGCAAACGCCCCCCCATCCCTTGAGGGTCCCCCTACCCCCACTCCAACCCCAGAGGAAGTTTCTCTTGTAAAGAACAGAGAGTCCAGTTAGGTAACTAATGAGCTACATGCGCTCTGCTTGATACACAGCTTTTTCCCTCTTCAAAAGCCACTCATAGGGGTGCTTTGTGTTTGTGCACTGCAAAAGTCACCACAAATCACTCCCGACTCTGCCACCTCCACCAAATTATTTTCTGTTTATCAGGCTGGAACACTCTGATTAACTTTTCTTCTGGATGTTGACAATTGAAATTTTAGATGCACCTGGAAAAGAAAAGTTATTAATTTTTTATACAAACATTTCCTATGCCAGTAACAACATAATGGACTTTGCTTACTCTAGTATGAGTTCTCTTGTTGACCTTTTTGCCTGGCTAAATCATGGTTGTGGAGTTCTTCCTGGGCATTATGGGAAGTTTCTCAGAACCTCTACCAGATGCTGGGAATAGCCCTCTCTGATCCCTAGTTAGGACAATCAAGATGTGTCTAGACATGACCGGATGTCCCTGGGGAATAAAACTACCCCTGGTGCCAAACTACAGGTCTGATGTAGCACACAATAAGTACTTGTTATTTGATTAGGTTCTGAAACCTTATGAACATTATGCATTGACTGCTACAAATAACTATGGATACAAAGTCAGACATTTTATCTTTTTTCCAAAAATGAAAACTATTAGGAATTTCATTTTCAAAATTTTACCTCATATATGATATAGAGAAAAAAAATTGTATCTTTAGGAAGGCACAGGTTTTCAGTTTTTGTGAATAGTATAAATAGCAAATACATCTATTTCCTGGCTTGCTGTGGCTCTTCCAGTTTCTCATTGAATCCAGGACACTCACGGTGCTGAGCATTCTGAGGAAAGCTGAACTGCAAAGCAAAGAGAACCTGTTGTTGATCCTTTGTGATGAAATAACAGGGAGCCAACTTATTTCAGTTTCCAAAAACAAAATTTTGCTAAGGGAACAACTGCCAAATCAATTCTTCAAAATTAAATCAATTCATATGACTCTGAAATTAAATCAAATCATGAAAAAAAAAATAAATCAAATCATGTATACATGAGGTACTTGTTGCTAGTATTTTAACTAAATTCACCTGCCTTTCTAAGAGGGCAGAATCATGAATGCAACTGAACAGTGGCTGATATAATCCAAGCTAGCAGTTAAAGTAGAGTTTACATATTAAACTTGGCAAACATGATCTTTGACATATAAACTTTGCATACGTGTCATTTACTACAATTCACTGGCAAAAGTTTGGTGGGCAGAACTGAGATTTCCAAGTTTGTTACACAGTCGAGAGTTAAAATGGCTCCCAAGTCTGTGTGTGTGTGTGTGTGTGTGTGTGTGTGTGTGTGTGTGTTAGGATTTGAATTCACCACCCTCTCACTGAGCTACCTCCCCAGCTCTTTCTTTTTTTTTCAACAGGGTCTTTTGCTAAATTGCTAATTCATTCCACATGGGCATGAATTTGCACTCCTGCCTCAGATTCCCAGAGTACTGGCATTACAGACATGCATCCCCACACCTAGGTTCAAGTATCATATTCTTTTCTTTGGTTTCTGGGGTTTTGTTGCTGCTACTGCTGCTCTTTCAGGGGGACTGAACTCGAGTCCTTGCACTTTCCAGGTCCCCATATACGCCAGGTCCACATGTATTATTAATAATAGTTCAGTAAGTGTTAATTTCAGTGTTAGCATGGCCTCATTATTCAATTGTTTGTCTCCTGACTAGATAATCATAACCCCGAAATGGTATCTCAAGGGAGCATGTAGAATATGGTTTCCATGGGAAGGAAGAGCTTATTTAAAGCTCCTATCCTAAATCTTTTGGCAACTGTTTCTCACTGTTTGAGTGTGGTATGGCCCTTCCACGGCTTCTGTGTTCAGAGGTGAGGCTTTTAGAAACTGATGGTACCATAATGGCTCTAACTTCACCAGTGAACTAAACCATGGATGGGTTCATAACTGAATGACCTTATGGGGAGGTGACTGACACTTGAGTCACGGGGCTTGGCTGAAATGAGCAGACAGAGGGGCTGGGGCTTGGGAACTGCACTGTGTTCTGTGCCTCCCACTGGGTATTTGCTTCTTGTCTGCCAAGAAGTGACCAGTTTTTGTCTCCCATGCCCTTCTGCCAGATACGCCTGCCTTGTCATGGGGCAAAACACTGTGGAGCCAGCTGATTATGGACTGAAAATGTGCACTTCTTACTGAGGGGAATTCAATTTCCCCTTTAGGGTGATTGTCTTAGATATTTTGTCTAACATACTATCATAGCAGTAACTCAGGATAAGCCAGTCCTACCACTCATTCTTTCATCTGACCCCTCCACACATATGTAGTAAGCACTGACTTCTTGAATAAGTGGGGGGTGTTAACAAAAAGTTGGAGTCCCTCTCCTTGAGAAGTTCTCAATTTTCTGGGGTGCGGTCCAAGTTAAGAATATGGGAGTTGCATAATGGGAAAGTCACTCAGAGAAGCACGGAAGGACAAAACCTGACTTCTCTTTTTCTTCCTTTCTTTGTATTATGATCTACATCTAAGATGTCCCCCAAAGGGCTCACATTGAAAAGTATGTCTCAGGTACTCTTCTCTCATGGCTGGGACAAATACCCCACACTCAAAGTGAAGGAAGGAAAGGTTATTTAGCTCACAGTTACTGGACGTTTCAGTCTACACTCAGCTGGCTCCAAGGTAGAGTGACAACTTCTCATGGCAGCAGGAAAAAGTAGAGAGCAGATGGGAGAAGTAGCAGCAACAGCGGCTACAGAGAGTAAGTCTGTCTCTCTGTCTCTTTTATTCAGGCTGGCCACCCCAGGCCAGGCGTAGCTCTTATACCCATAATCCCAGCAGTACTCAGACCCATAATCGTAGCCCTGGCTCATGAATTAATCACAGTGCAAAACCGCACCTGTGACTGCATGAGGAGACCAATGCACATAAACCGTGACCAGATAGAACCTGGCAGAGGAGCTGGGTCGCCGGGCATGCGACCTGCAAGCGAATATGCTCATCTCGAGCTCCTGGCTCCTGCCCATCGTGAGCTGCGCGGTGACCTTCTGGGGCACACTGACCATGGCCTGAAATCATAGATCAAAGTAGCCCTCTCCTTCTTTAAGGTGAATGTTGACACTTTTTTTCCTATTTCCTAGCAGTGGGAAAGCAAATAATGCTCTCTATATCTTTTGTTATTTTAAAAATTTTTTAATCTGAGCCAAGAATGGTGGTGCACGCCTATAATCCCAGCACTTGGGAGGCTGAAGAAGGAGGATCGGTGCGAGTTCAAGACCAGCCTGGGCTACAAAAGTGAGCTCAAGGCCAGCCTGAACTGCATAGTGAGACCCTGTCTCAAAAAGACAAAAAATAAAATAAAATAAAATAAAATAAATCTGATTTAACATGGTTTTAGCTATGGCTTGGCATGAAACCAAGGTTCTTCATGTGTTAGATAAATGTTCTGAGACTGAAAGGCACCCAGACCCCTAATTTGTATTAAAAGAAAAGATCTGTAGCTATATTTCACTGTTATGCATGTATTACAGAGAACTAAAAATGCAAATGAAGAAATCAGTTAGGATATTATTGCAATGCTCAAAATAAGAAGTGAAGATGTCTAGAAAGAAGGACAGAAAGAGTATGGTAAAGGTCAACATTTTGAATTTTTAGCTGAAGGGTAGTTCTTATACTGAGACTGAGCAATGGGGTAATTCCCAGAGTAGAACTAATAAACTACTTTTGAAGTTTTTCCCATGGAATGGAAAGCATTTGGCAGCTAGAAGTGATCAAGTGCTCTAATCATGGTTTCCTAACTCCTCTTCCTTTTCACCCCCCCCCCAAACAAATCATACTATGGTCAGAAGCTTGTGCTGCCCTAATCCACAGCAGTTCAAGACTCCAGTCATGGGTGTGTGAAAACCTCTGGCTCTGCTGCAAGAGCGTGGAGAAAGCACCTTTCCAACGTGGCAGAAGAGTCTGACGAGCTACCGACCTCTTCTCATTCTTTTCCCTACCCTTCCCCCCTTTTCTCCACTTCCTCCAACATCTTTTAGATTTTTGTTTTTCTTTTCCTTTCTTGGATGCACCGGGTTTCCTGTTGATTCCCTCCCGCATGTAAGTTGTGTGCCAACTTCGAATGGCCCCATGGCTTGGTTGTTGCTGCTGAAGCTGGAATAGTTTGTCATCATACTTGCATGAAGACAAAGCCTTAGTCTATTTTATACTTCTATGATAGCATGCCTGAAACTGGGTAATGTATAAAGAATACAAATTTATCTCCTCACAGATCAGGATGGTGGAAAGTCCCAGGCTCATGTATCTTGTGAGAGATTTCTCAGTGTGTACTTATATGGTAAAAAAAAAAAGGGAAGAGAAAGAGAAAAAATCCATTCTTACATAAATCCATTCATGAAGGCAAAGCCCATTAGGACCTAAACTCCACCCAAAGTGCCTCACCTACCAACAAGGTTTCATGGGACATCAAGGTTCTAAAATATTCTTTTTAGGGAAAACATATATATCCTAAAAACTAATGACCAAACTCTCATTACTGAAGGTTTTGAGTATTCAGGTCCTTCTATGTAGAGGACTCAGCTATTAATCAGGCCTGGCCATTCTGGACCTGCTCAGAAAAGATACTATACTTGAACTTATAATTTCCAATAATAAATGTGTCTGAGAAGGTCCAGTTGCAAATTCATGTTTTAGCTTCATTGAAAAAGTTTTTATTTAGTTTCTTTATTTGTTTTGGCAAAATGGAGAAGCAACATTCTACAAAGCTATCATAGGCCCACTGTAGGAAACAGATTCTTTCTTGACTTGTCCCCTTCACTTTTGTCTGAGAAGAGCTATCCTTTAAAGCACTGGCTTATGTCACATCTCAATACTATTCAAAAATATGAAGTGTCAGTGAAATGAATATCTCCTTCTTCCACTTCCTTTCCTTACCCACGTTTCAGTCAGGTAGTTGGGACATTTCTTTTCTGAATTTGGGAAGACAGACAAGGAGATGGGTCTCTTCCCGCCTCTGGGCAGGAGCCGCTCTGATAGCCTCCAGGCACAGGGCACAGGAGGCACTGGCTCCAACTCTCTTTGTGCTCAATGGAAACTCAGGACTTTCTAGTATCTCACCATGTCTGCTACATAAAATTTGTCTTACTTGGAAACTGAATTAGGGGCTGGGGACATAGCTCAGGGGCACAAGTGCCTGCCTGGCAAGTGCAAGGTCCTGAGTTCAAGCCCTGGTTCCAGAAAAAAAAAAAAAAAAAAAAAAAAAAAAAAAAAAAAAAAAAAACAATAATGAAAAAACTGAATTGTTCAAGTATCATTTAAGCCCCAACCCTGGAAGTGTCATCTAGATAACCAAAGAAAGGAAGTGTATTGTGTAGACGAATGTCATTCCAGATGCACTGGATGCAGCAGATGACCAGAGGTGCCTGTTTGATACAATTAAAGCGACATGCCAAATCATGCACGGATAATATTGGTATAATACATCATTTCTTCCTTTTTTTTTTTTTTTTTTTTTGCATAACTGGTGATTCAACTCAGACCCTCACACTTACCAGGGAAGTGCTTATTCTACTGAGCTATCTCCTCAGCCCCTAATACATCATTTCTTAAAAGATAAAGCTTTTAGATTTGCATTTTGGTTTTTAAACTAAAAGGTAATACTCCAAAGCAATAAAATGAAATAAGGACAGAACACCAGATTTTGTGGTTATTTTATTTCAATTTTTTTATTACTTGAAACCACAGTACACCAACGAGTTTTGCCAAACAAAATATGTTGCATTCTTTACCAACAAAGATGCCGTACTTTCTGATTTTCCCCACCTTACCAACTACTCATTCTTGACCTCTTGCTCATTCAGTATCAAGTCCCCAACCTCTGTAGCTGGAAGTGCAGCAGAACGGGCCCTGGCACTGCTTTACACTCACAGTTCCTAAGGATCCCCGAAAATCCTGCATGCATGTAATGGCTCAAATTTGAGTTATTTGTAAATCAAATAACTTCACTTAAATATCTAACTGCCAACATCCTGAGTCCCCAGCCCCAGGGCCTTGCAGAGGCTGAGTCAAGAGGATCAAGGATCGCCATGAGTTTGAAGCCAGCCTAGACTATGTCTTGAGTTTAAAATGAGCCTGAACTGCAAATGGTTTGAGATGAGATACTGTTACAAACAAACATTTGATTTGTGATTGAAGCAACTCCAAATATCTTCAAATTCAGGATGAAAGTTAAAGCAAACTGTCCTGAGATTGTCACAAAAGATTGTTATTTATAAACTACTCCTGCTTCACATATTCTACCTTTGCAAAGCAAGATTTTCTGAAGTGACAGGTTGTGTACAAGTAACACACATTAGGTATTACTGTTTCCTGGTCACCCCGAAATGGTATTGCCTCTTGGCAGAAAAACAGGCACAGGGCTGCCACTGATTTTCCATTACACTGAGTTATATAATTGTCTTATTAGTTAGATATTACAATAATGTTAGAAATAAAGTGCACATGAATTGTAATGTACTGAATTCATCCAGTAACCATCCTTACCCATGAAAAAAATTCCTTCTACAAACCATTCCACAAACAACTACTTTCTCTCTCTGTCTCTCTCTCTCTCTCTCTCTCTCTCTCTCTCTCTCTCTCTCTCTCTCTCTCTCTCTCCCCATCTCACAACCCCTTAAGAAACTGTAGAGATGGACCCTTTATTACCACTTCTATTGTTATTATCATTATTTAAATCTGTTTCCACTTTGGACCACTTTCTATCAAGTTTCTACACCCCATCTAGTGTTCTCCTTTACTGAGTCATTTGTAGGAAACCAGATGCATCCTGAGATCATAATGTTAGTGAAATAATAAATCAAACTCATGAGCTTAAAGCACACATACTATCTCTTATATAAGAAATCCAAATTAGTTGTATAATTTATGAAGAGCAAAATAAAAGATAGATAATAGGAAGTAAGGAGATAGATCTTTCTCATTTGGGAGAGGAAGCAAGAGACAGAGGGAGAATTCAGGGAGGGGAGAGAGAGGGGATAAAAATGGAATTAAGGTATGCTGTACACATGTACCAACACCACACAGGAAATGGGAACCTTATGTATTGCAAATAGGCCATAAAAAAATAAGCCTTTTAAGCTGCATACCCCAAACGATATGATAGAAACAATAACAAAACTGCAGGACTCACACCTCTTAATTTCAAAACTTATTTTAAAATTACAGTAATCAAAACAGTGTGGAACTGGCATAAAGATGATTCCAGAGTTCCATGGAATGAGGTAGAGAATCCAGAAATAAACCCTCTTACGTATGGGCAAAATGTTTTTGGAATGGGTGCCAAAACCCTTCAGTGGGAAAGCAAGTCGTTTTTTAAACAAGTATCACAGGAATGCTAATATCCACATGCAGCATAATAAACTAGTTCCTTTACTTGATACTACCTAGAAAAGTAATTCAGAATGGATTAGGGACATTAAAGTAAAATGTTGAGATGAAAACGGGGGCAAAGCTTTATGCTGCTGGATTGGAAAACAGTTTCCTAGATGAAAGCAGAAAAGGATGAGCAACAAAAGCAACTTGTGCAAGTGCCTCACACTTGCTGATTGCTCCACTGGAGCTCTTAAAGGCAAAGATTAACAAATTGGAGGTCCTGCAAATTTTAAAAATGAAAAAATGCTAGGCAAGTTACAAGAACTACAAATAGAAAAAAATATTTGCAAAGCTGGCTGAATAGCTTAGCAGATTAGAGCATCCGCAAGCAGATGCAGGGACCAGGGGTTCAATCTCCGGACCTGCTGTGCCTGCCTTGCCTCTGGGGCATGCTGAGGTGGCTATTGAGTCTGGATATGGTGGTGACCGCCTATAATCCCAGCTCTTGGGAGGCTGTAAACAGGCGGATCACTACAAGTCGGATCTAGTAGTGAGACTCTGAACACCCTGTAGACCCTTCCCTAAAATATAAAAAAAAGGAAAATAAAAAATATTTGCATGTCACATATCTAAAAAGCCATAAATATCTAGGATATAAAGAGAAATTTGACATCAGTAACAAAAAAAAAAAAAAAAAAAAAAAAAAAAAAAAAAAAAAAAAAAAAAAAAAAAAAAAAAAAAAAAAAAAAAAAAACTAATTCAAAAATGGCCAAAGGATTTGAATAAACATTTTTCAAAGAAGATGTACCAGTGCACAGAGTAAGAAATATGCATAATCATCAATTTTTCTTATCCAGCTTCATAGGATCACTGTAAGAGTTACATACTAAAAGAATTGCTTAATAAATATTAGCCATTATATTATCATGCAAATATTTGATAGGACTATTTCATAGCTTTGGTGAACTATACAGAGGGATCTATGATTAAAAGTGCCCAAAACTTCTCTAATAGTTGAGTTTGTTTTTTTGTTTATTATTATTATTATTATTATTATTATTATTATTATTTGTGGTACCAAGGATCAAAGTCGGGACTTTGTGCTTGCCAGGAAGCACTTATGCTGCTGAAGTATCTCCCGGGCTCTAATAACTGAAATTATGAAGACGGATGAAATGGCTCAAAGTTAGAATGCAGAATCAGAAAAAAAAAATGAATATACAATAATGTGGAAAATATTTGAACTTAAATGGCAAGTGATAAGAGGAATTACGTAAGAAAATTGAGAGGTAACACAGAGGTGAGAGAACAACAGGAAGTTAAAAGAGGAAGTATTTTCAAGGAAAAGTTACATTAAATGTCAATGCTGGGGAAAGAATCTCAAACACTGCATAAGAAAGAACCACTAGTGTTGATCATGCCGAGTTTGTGTTCTTCTTCAGGAGAACCATTTCATTACGGGGGGGGGGGGGAGCAAGAGGCTCTGAGTGAGTAGCTGGGACACACAGGTAGTTTCTTTGGATAACTGTTTAAGGAATTCAAAGATGAATACAAAACAGAACAAATACATACAGTAAGGAGAGAACTTCTGACGTTAGGAAATATCAGAGCGTGTTTCAATACAAAGAAAGGAGTCAGTGCAGCTCAGCTGACTGAAAAGGTAAACAAGACAAATGAACTGAACAGATGCATTTCACAAGAGGTACACATGGTGAAGAAATATGTGACAACCATGATATGCTACATATGTGTGCCAGTTCCCTGACTAAAGACAACTAGGATACTTTGAAAATATATACTAACAAAAAAAAAGAAAAAGAAAGGAAATGATAACTGAGAATGTTTTCTGCCTTTTGAGCTTTGTTCTACCCATAATAATATGATACCTTAAAAGCTTATACACACCATTTTCTACACTTCATTTTCCCATGAAATTATTTTAGGATTTGAGTTCATTTTTCAAGCATGTATGAAGGGCTGAAGTCTTCCAGCTCTTGTGTGACAGTAGCTGGTGTAAATCAGCACAAAGTCAATGAATACATTTTAACAAAAACATTTGCCTAGTTGATGCATGAAGTTTGGTTCCATAATCTGATAAGCATAGATAATAACGTATTTCTTTAGTTGGATTTACATATTAGTTTTCCATATTTTTTTTAATTTATGACAGTCACTATAGGTAGGTCTCAAAATTACTATAGCAACCAGTCCCAGTGGAACAGACCTGTAATCCCAGCCCTGGGAGATTGAAACAAGAGGATCGCTATGAGTTCAAGCTCAGCACGGAGTAAACAGTGAAGTTCAATGCTGGTCTGATCTACTCCACAAGACCCTGCCTCAGAAACAGAGAGAGAGAGAGAGAGAAGGAGAGGAAGGGAGGGAGGGAGGGGGGGGAGAGGGGGCGAGAGAGAGAGAGAGAGAGAGAGAAGGAAAGGGAGAATTGTTCTGGTATAAATTTGTTTGGAAAAGGTAGATATGTTTAACCTAATTCAAAGATTATATTATTTCATGAAGCAATATGTTTATTCTGCACAAGAAAATATGTAGCATTTTTGGACAGTATTAATATTTAAGCAATATGTATATATTAATATCAAGCAATTAATTAATGTAATTAATATTTAAGCAATATGTTTATTTCACATAAGAAAATATGTAGCATTTTTGAAAAGTATTAATATTTAATTTATATTTCATTATTTTAGGTAAACCAGAGTTTTGAACTATTCATGAAGTATATTGTAATTTTGTATTTACTTAATATTTACTTCTTCTTTTTCTCTAAATTGTATGAATATTGTGCTGATTTGATTACATTTAAAATCTATATTTTAGCCGGGCATAGTGGCTCATGCCTGTAATCCCAGCACTCGGGAGGCTGAGGCAGGAGGATTGGTGCGAGTTCAAGACCAGCCTGGGCTACAAAAGTGAGCTCAAGGCCAGCCTTAACTGCATAGTGAGGCCCTGTCTCAAAAAGACATAAATAAATAAATAAATAAATAAATAAATAAATAAATAAATCTATATTTGAAGTTGACTGATAATTTCACATTTTAAAAATAGTTTTGTCATTTATGAATTGATAAAGAAGAATGTTATCTATTCTTTCTCTTTCATTTACTTTTTCGTATTAATATATTTTAAGTAACATATACTTTAGTAATATATTTAAGCAATCAAATTTTAAAAACAATCATTTTATTTTGTGTTTAGAAATAGCAAACACATACAGAAAAACCTAAGAATGAAATATGGAAGTTCCTTTACACTCTTGTAAGTTCTTGGAATGCTAAAGAGCGATAAGCCGGACTAGAAATTCATGAAGTGGGCAAAATGTTAGTCACGAGAGGTTGTTAATATTTTAATGGCTGATGATGAACGTTTTAAGGCTTTCAGCGATACAATTGCCCTGCTGCAGGATGGGCATCATAGGTCCACCACCAAGAAAGAATCCTCAGGCAGAAGAACAGGAGAACATTTAACAGGGCTCAGGGAACTACTTCACAATGTCAAAAGATTTACATAGGATACAATGCATGTTTTCCTCCTAGCAGTTGTACAGAGCACAGGGTGTAGACATGATAATTTTTCTAATCATTATTGGTACAAAAATTTCTTCTCTTTGAACTAAGAGAAAGTAGTTGTATACATAATCCAATGTTCCAAAATCGCAGTTATTGGTAAAACTGGCAATGTTGGAAGCTGATGATTTAAGCTTTTTACAGCTTAGCACACTAATGTAGCTTTATGTTTTGTGCCTGTGGTTCAACTTTTCTGCTGGGTAGTTGAGGGCAAGTTAAAGCAAGACCTGTATAACAAAACCTGTAACTTTTGCATCTCCCAAGGTCAGTCAAATCCCCTTAGGATTTACTTTGAAACCATGTACAGTGCTTTGTGGAACTGTTGTCAGTGTCAGCCATCTGGATGAGTCACAGCCATTGCTTGACCAGTTTGCTCTCTGTGAAAGCCCAAGAGAATGTTTTCTTTCTCTCTAGCTGACTCTCCTTAGGTACACTGTATATCTCCAATCCCTTTCTTCTGTAGCCCCGTAATCTCCCTGAACAGAAAATTGGTGAAACCACTGAGTTATATGATGTTACAGCACAGGTTCTCTTATGTCCTGAGTTCTCACTGGCTGTGAAGGGCTAGGGCCAAAATATTGACTATTCTTATAGCCTTTCTTTTTTCTCCAGTGTTTGGTCTGTAAACTTATATTCTTAACCCTCCAGAAGAAAAGCTTAATGATACTATTAGTCTATAATATAGGTACTTGGGCTTAACATCACTGTCTGAGCATCAAATGCTGGAAATGTACTACCAATGTGTTTTGAAACTGTCACATTGTTATTTCTTATTAATTCAAAAATAATTAATATAATATTTACCTTACAATTTTTGAAGATAACTTTACCAGATAAGAGTCTTCTTATATTCTTGTTGTCCAAGTTTTTTTTAATCAATGTAGTTAAACTATATACATATGCGTGTATACATACATGAAGAAAAATAAATTCTATTTAAAAAAAAAGGATTTGCACCATGAAAAAAAAAAAAAAAGGATTTACGTAGGAGTGAATGGCTCTGGGCCTGAATGCTGTGGGACCTTAGGATCCTAGACTTGAATGTGGAAATTGCTGTCCTTGATAAACGACTTCCACGTAAACTGTCACAGCTTTGTGGTTCCCAGAGCCACCCTGAGTATAGCCAAAGACAGGAGAGAGTAAAGAAAGTAGAGGTTCAAATGAAAATTTTAGCATCCTAAGCATTTCATTTTCTGTCCTCTTTTTGAGATCGTAGCTGTTGTTCCAGAGTGAGCAAAGCTCTTTTCCACAGGCTTTTTATTCAGTTTTCAAGAGAAATACTGCAGCGATCTGTGGTCTGAACTTAACACTCACCTCTGTAGCACGTTGTCCCCACCTATCTGTAAAAGTTCTCAAAGGTCCAGTTTCTGTGACGCCTGTTTTACAATAGCTCCAATGCATCTAGGACATTTCTGTGCCTCTATCGCAGTGATTCTTGTCAGTTTTGTCTTCTCAGCTGGAATAGGAACCCTGCTAGGGAACGCCCATGCGTCACCCGCCGGCATGCACCTTGTGCTTAATCTAGACCAGTTTGTTTTTGTAACCATCTGGTAAATGAAAGAGAAAAAAGAAGAAAGGAAGATAAAGAGAAAGGGAAGAAGGAAGAGAGGGAGAAGGAAAGAGAGCTACGAGAGGGGGAAGAAAGGGAAGAGAGAAAGGTGGAAATGAATTAAGTAATGTTTAAAGGTGGTATTGGAATTGATGCAAGCTGTTACTGGAATCCTAGGACAGCCCACAACCGTACCTCTTCTTAGGCTAGCAGCGGACTCACCTCTGCCTCAGACAGAGTGCAAGCCCAAGGGGCAGCATACATAGCAAGAACCAATTAAAAAACGTAGTCCTAAAGCAAAGGTACAATGAACATTAAAACTGAATTGTCTATCCTAAGGGCCTGTGCAAATGTTAGAAACTAAGTCAAAATCAGAGAAATGAAAGCCACGAAAGCCCAGTGAAAGCAGAGAAAGAGAAAGAGAGAGAGAGAGAGAGAGAGAGAGAGAGAGAGAGAGAGAGAGAGAGAGAGAGAGAGGGGCAGAACAAGAGAAAGTTATAAGGCGAGGAGCAATTCGCAATTCCTAGTTATTTGTGTGCCATTAATGCGTGAACTTCGCATTCCACACCAAGCAGGTCCTGAAATAAGGCTGGGTAAATTCCAACACTGGTTCTGTGGCTTATCAGATCTCTGACTTTGGGTGGGACCCTTTTCTTGCTTGTAAACTAAAGAAAAGATGATAATGTGTGCCTTATGGAATTGCTTTGAAATTAAATAAAATATGACTGCAGATCATTTATCACATCTCCTAATACAAAATCATGTTGGCTACTGTAAGAGGTTTTCAATCTATTTGACTAGGTCAAGGAAAAGTGACAGGTTTAAAAGAAATAAGTCTTAGGGAGGGTGGTGGCATGCACTTTGCTTAAGGCCAGTTGGTTTGTATATGTTGTTCTGGTATCTTATTTAGTTCTTATGCTGTCACTGGCATAAAATCTTCAAAAATTAAATGTCTGTGAATATTCTTAAGGCATCAAGATCAGAAGTAACATCCTGCCTGAAACATGAAATAGAAGAAAAAATTATAGAGAAATAAGGCTAAATAATTTTAACTCTCAAAATTTTTAATTTTGGAGAGAAAAGGTAAGCATCCTAAGAGATAAACAGGGCACTAGTAATGAAATTTAGATAAAAACACAGGGGCATTTTGCTTCTATAGTAGCAAGAACGTAGTTGTAGAACAAACCTCTCAGAGAAACGAAGTAAAAAAATATATGGAAAATTGCAAAGAATTTAAATTAAATGGAATATGTCCTTTGATTGTGATACTAAGCTAAATAACAATAATAAAATTATAGCTAGAAAATATCTAAATGTTGAGAGGATAGATAACATATTTCTAAATAACCCTTGGGTCAAATAATTAACATGGCAGTGGTAACAGTCAAAATTAAAATATGCCAGATCCAAACACTGAGAAACAGCTAAAGCCTGACATTGAGGAAATTTTAAAATATTGATGCATATATAAAAAAGAGCAGTTGAAAATCACAAAAGCATTAAGTTGATCTAGGAATCCACTTTAATACATTTGAAAATATTAAAGCCAAAGAAAAATAATAAAAGTAAAAGCAGAATGAAAGAAAATAAATGGATTGTAGAATAAATTGACAAATTCAAATGTTATTGTTTTTAAGAAAGTCTAATGAAAGTGATAAACCCATGTTTGCCATTTTAATTTTCTTTGTTTGTAATTTTATTTTTGTACCAGGAGTTGAACTCAAAACCTTGCACCTGTAAGCAGGGGCTTATGCTCCTGAGCTATCTCTCCAGCCCCACCCAACAGGCCATTTTTAAAGGTAAAAACAACTAATATCAAGATTAACAAGATGTCACTGCTACATATGTCTATTTCAAAAAGAAATTTAAATTCAGAGAGCACAGTAGTTTTTCCTAGTATTATAATAAACAAAAATAGTTATTTTAATAGATATAAAAATCATTTGATAAAATTCTTTTTTTTTTTTTGGGACCGGGGTTCGAACTCACGACCTTGCACTTGCCCAGCAGGCACTTGTGCCTCGGAGCTATCTCCCCAGTCCCCAAAATTCAATGTCTGTATAATACTGCTTATCTGAGACTAGGGCTAACTAATTTCATTAACCTACTTTTAAGTTAAACTACAACAAGCATTACATTAATTGTTATTTTTCATAGTACAATATTGAAAGCTTTCCTCCTTCAACCTCAGATGAGACAAGACTATTACGTCAATTTCTTCAAAGCACAGCAGAAAAATGAGAATTGCATTTGGGTTCAAACCGCATGTTGATCTTAGGTGTGTGAATGTTTGTTTTTCTGGAGTCGGCAATGGAAAGGAAAGCAAGAGAAAGGAAAGATATATCTCCAAATCTTCTTCTGCTGTTTTTCTTTCTTTCACTCTTTCTTTTCTTTTTCTCTTTTATTAGCAGGAAAAGGAATTTAAATGACAGAAAAGTGTAAGTGGCACCTGAGGCTGGTGCTAAAATATAGATGTCCCTGGTGTGAAAAAGATGGTGATGGTAGGGGGAAGCATTTAGGGTACCAGAAAAAAAGAGGCATATTTATAAATGTTCTGTGTTTTATGTCTTATTTCTGTTGCTGTTTTTACTCTTCTTTAACAATTGTTCACAAATCCTAGTACAAATTAGATGACTTGTTTCTCAACTGAGTCGGAACAAGGAACTACCTATGGTGGATTCAATAAAACATTTTTGAAGTAAAGAAATAAAGTGGCTTGCCGGCGTGGTGGCTCACGCCTGTAATCCCAGCACTCGGGAGGCTGAGGCAGGAGGATTGGTGCGAGTTTGAGACCAGCCTGGGCTACAAAAGTGAGCTCAAGGCCAGCCTGAACTGCATAGCGAGACCCTGTCTCAAAAAAAAGAAAGAAATAAAGTGGCTTTTGAATTTAATCTCTTTCAAAGCACCTCAGATAAATCTAACCCCTTTCTCCTTTTATTACCACAACAAAAATTAAGTTAGTCCTACCCCCAATTTAGCAACATCTATAATTATAAACAATACTCAGTGAAAGCAATAGTAAGAACCTAATGCCCAAGACAATTTTTAAGTTTATAATTTCACTGATCATGACCCATACTATAATGGTCATTGATAAAACTAATTTCCAATAATTTCAATATTTGGGTTTTGTGAGGCAAATATTATTCTCTGTTGTGGATCTTACGGGTTAACACAAACCAATGATTTTTCTAGCAAAGTCTTCACACTTGCTGGTTGTATCAATGTTTAGTCCTAATTGGTGGTAAACTGATTGGGTCAATTAAAAGTTCAGCAGCAGAATTATTATGCACACAAAATTGTCAGTGTGTTGTCTTTCACATTTGGACATGTTAGTATCTAATAGACAAGAAATTCTTAGTAAAATCTAGGGTGCCTAGCTATACCAGAAGTCAGTAGTGGAGACTAAAATTCTGCATTCAATCACAAATGGGCCATTAAAACTAACTTTATAAAAAATAAACAGAACCACCAAATCTGTTGGTTGAGTTTTACCAGTACAGGAGAACTGAACCATACCCTTTAACTACAATCAAGACTGTAAACTGCCTGTTATTAAATTGTTTTTCCTGTAGTGAGCAAACAAAGATACATTGAAGTAAAGCAGGTAACAGAATTAGCCCCTGATTCATTTGGCAGACTTTATGGAGCCAAATTGCATGTTGCCAATCAGTTTGGAGCCACGCAGTTGTTTTTAAATGTCTTGCCACAGGAATTGGCTTGCAGCCATGAGAGGAGGGTGGGAGAGGGAAGCTGAGATGGGAGGAAAGGAGTCTTTTTTTTTTTTTTTTCTCTCAAGACTGTGAATTTGTATATTGTGCTACATCAGTAGTTTGAAATTTAAAGCCCCTAATGTAGGAACTCCTAGTACATGGTTTTATTCTTTAAGGCAATTGTGATAAGAAATCCTTTAATTAAGCCCTTGTTCTCTGTGTGTATGCATAATAAAATTAGACCAGGGGAGGGACTGGGGATATTGCTTAGTGGCACCATGCTTATCTGCCGTGGTCCTGAGTTCAATTACTGGTACCCACAAAAAAACATGGAGGGAAAGATCCAGAATGATTTATTGTATTTCCAATATTTGCTTTATGGATTTAGGTTTGTATTCTATGGTTTTGGAATTGCTTACACTTAGGCAGATTTTCATTGTGTACAAAGTCTCCATCCATGGGTTCACCTCAGCAGCCTATAGGCAAGGTTTCCATCTAAGACAGATGCAGTTTTCAAGATTCCAAAACATAAGAAAATACAAGAAAATGAGGCAAGATGATGATCTGGATAGGAATTCAGGAACGTGGTCTCGTAAATGTAAATGTAATGTTCACTTTCTAAACTGCACGTGTGCCGGTGGCCATGCATTCTTGTAACCCCGGCTCTCAGGAGACTGAAGCAGGAGGATCACTGCAAGATCAAGGCCAGGAAGGCTGTAAGGTGAGTTCAAGGCCAGTCTGAACTGCAAAGAGAAGCTGTCTCATAACAACAAGTAGACAATTAAGTAGAATATTAAAAAAGAATTCACTTTTTTGCCACATTCTTATTTTAATACCTTCACAAGAATACACTATATTTGATATCTTATACTGATTTTTCAATAATTAAATATAGGTAGGTTATTTAGATACTTTTAATAATAAAAAAACATTTGTTCAAGAAAGCATTTGTGAGTGGTAATAAGAGGAACATTTCAGTATAATTATTGAATTTGGAGATAATTCCATAGAGTAAAAACCCAGAGTTTTGATAATTCCTGTAAAGAATGTTCCATAAATAATAGATCTCCTGTCTCATTCTGCTATGTAAAGTGAAAATCCTCAGTAATATAGTCTAAATATGCATTGACAGCTCACCCATTGTATTTTTTATCCTTTTATAATAACTCAGGTCTCTGCAAGGTTGAGCAGGTGCATATGGAAGTTAAGTTACATGAAATTTTGTCTCCCCTACTTTGTCTCATATGTATGAATTTATAAATATATAAGGATTTATTAATCTTTTTCTCTCTGGGGAACATTATAACTTCCAAATATTTGCAATAAATATGAGGTCCAGCCGGGCATGGTGGTGCACGCCTATAATCCCAGCACTCAGGAGGCTGAGGCAGGAGGATCGGTGCGAGTTCGAGACCAGCCTGGGCTACAAAAGTGAGCTCAAGGCCAGCCCCAACTGCATAGTGAGACCCTGTCTGAAAAAAAAAAAAAAAAAAAAAAAAAAAAAAAAAAAAAAAAAAAAAAAAGACAAAAGAAAAAATATGAGGTCCATTTAGTCGTGCAGATGAGGAGAGAGTGAACAACAGTTGTATATCTAGGAGAGCAAGGGGGAGTTTCACTCCATCTAAATTGCAAAATGTCATGAAAGCTTGTCCAAGCATACATCTTGGGTGACCTTTGGAGCTAAGATAGTTCTCATAAACTTGGCACTGGAGATATATGATGCTTAATTGCACAAGAGTTTGTCACTTCACTCGCTGAAGCACAAAGAATGCTGTTGTTATGGTTTATGTCTAGTTGCCCCCCACAACCTCATCGGGGGATTTCTAGAGTTTGAGATTAATACATAAGGATTATGGGTTTTAGTGCTGCTGGGATAATGGGTGTGAGTACTTCCCAGCCTGGGGCAGATAGCCTGAATGCAATTTAAGGGAGAGAGACTTCCTCTCTGTAGTCGTTGCTGCTGCTTCTCCTCCCTTTGTAATTCCTCTCTGCCACCGCCAAAAAAGGTTGCTCTCTGCAATGTGCCACTCTGCCTTGGAGCCAACTGAATATGAACTGAAACCTCCAGTGACTGCGAGCTGAGTAAACCTTTCCTTCCTTCACTGTGGATGTCAGGTGTTTGTCCCAGCAAGGAGAGAAGAGTAACCATGATAACTATTAAGTCCTGCCATCAGCCCACAACTGGGGAAAGCTGTGGAAGAGCCGTTTCAACCATCAAGTTTAAACGGAACTCTGGAAACATTTATGGTTGCAGGTTTTAGGGAGCTAGATGATAAATATGGGGCAGGGCATCTTTTGAGAAGAAATTTTACCTGAAGAAAGGAGTCAAGCAATTTTCAACAAATTAGCTGGTGAGTTATATGTAGGCAAAGCTTGTAGCAGAATAATTCACTAAACTTGTACAAATGTAAAACTTGTTTTAAAATGAAAGAATTTTATTCAGCAGGGTACATAGAGCTGCAGCATCCCACACTATCCTGGGGTGGCCACTTCTGCTGCACTAGGGGCTACTTTGGCTGGGAAGTACAAGAAAGATAGCAAAGCAAAAGTAACACCAAGCGTCTCGCTAACCATCTTGCTGGTACTGCAAAATCTGCTCAAGTCCTGCTCAAAAATTCGTATATTTCAAATAGTCAATATAATGTCGCTGAACCAGTATCACAGAAACTGTATTTATGTGTTTGTTTGTTTGTTTACTTATTTTGTATTTTGGGGAAGAATCTGCAGGGTGTTCAAGATCTCACTACTAGATCAGACTTGTAGTGAGGCTGTTTACAGCCTTCCAAGAGCTGGGATTATAGGCGTACCCCACCACGCCAGTCTCAAGTGCTATCTCAGTGTGCCCAGGGGAGGGGCCAGCATGGCAGGCCCAGGGATTGAATCCCCTGCAGGGACTTTAATCAGCTGAGCTATTTGACCAGCTTGAGGCAGTCCTTAAAGATTGAAAGTGGGCCTGCCAGATAGATCAGGCAGACACAGGGGCTAGGGTTCTATCCCTGGCATGCTATGCCAGCCTGGACCCCGGGGTGTACTGAGACGGTGATAGAGACAGGGCTGGGTGGCGCACATCTGTAATCTCAGTGTTTCAGAGGTTAAAAACAGAAGAATCACTATAAGTCCGATATGCATAGTAAGACCCTGTAGGCCCTGTACTAAATACATTTAAAAAAAGATTCAGTGTGATAATGTCGATACAACACCTTTTTCAACTGTAAAAGCAGGAAAAATTATGTAAACTTTTTCATTCATTTATTCTTTTATTCACCTGTATCAAGCACTTTCTGTGTGCTGCAGTGCCATTAGGTATGAATCTTGTCTTCAAGAAGCACATAGGCTAAAAGAGATGGGAAGCTTTCACTGCCCAGCTGCAGGGATCCAGATCTATGACCGATGCCCATGCTGAGTCTGTTGAAGCCATTTGAGGAAATAGCAGAGCTCAAGCCACAGGAGATGCAAGAAGGGGATTTCTGAGCAGAGAAGAAACTAAGAGACCCAGAGAAAGGAGCACACTTCATTTCTGACAAGATCATGTTTGAGAAATTGAATTTTGAGTAGTTGATATGACACGCTTTTCACCAGTGATGTTGGACATGTGGTAGAAAGATCACTAGATATTTTGAGAATGGAGGTTTTGATGGGTGATTATGAAGAGGAATTAGAACGCATAAGCAAAGAGTAATTTAGGGGAAGATTATGGACCAATTGAAGATCGGAGGGAAGTCACTGAGAAAACCAGTAAGTCAGGGATGAGGACAGCAGCAGGAGGGCCAGTGGCCAAGCGAGATACCAAATGATGAAAACTACAGGAAGGTTTAGTATGTGAAAACAGAGGCAAGAGTCATGGATGGTGGGAGATGGGGCATAAGGCAATGTGCATACCAGTATCCCAGTTTTGTAAAACTCACTATTTGGAAGGACACACAACAAAATGCTAATGGAAATTATTACAGGATGACAGAATTATGAGCCAGTTTTATTTTATTGTATTTTTCTCGTCTTCTATAGTTTCCAAATTTTCTTCATTGAATATATATGGCCTTGGTAATTAAGAGCAAATTAAAAACAGATGTGTTAGCCCGGAACTATGGGAGCAAAGCTAAACAACTAATTAGAGACCATCCCAGAGCTAAAGAAAGGGAGAATGATATCCGGTACCATGTAAGCACTGCAAACAGACCGAGGTGAGCTGCTCTCCACCTTATCTTGACTCTTTCAAGTTACCCCTCACTTGCCCTTTTCTTTCTGTCACCTGGAAACACAAAGTGAAACTCACACAGGGAGAAGCTTACAGGCCAGAAGTTGTGCATGCAGGTGTGTGTGTGTGTGTGTGTGTGTGTGTGTGTGTATGTGTGTGTGTGTGTGTGTGCTTATACGAGTGCACACACACACACCTTTCTTCACTTCCTTTTTCTTAAAATATCAGGAAGTTCCTAATACCATTCACATAGGTAACCACATCCAGCATGTCGCCGAGCACTTATGCACAGCTGTGGATACTTTTGCTGCGCTGTTTTCTGGCAATCACAGGTTTTGGCACTGAGTGTATTAGAAAGTCTAATGTGGGTCTACTGGGGTCCCTGTTGAATAATTTCCATTTTCTTCTCCATCTTCCTTCACTCCCAATAAAACGTCTGATAGAGAGAAGTTTATTTGCAGCTCAGTCTTGAGAAACGATTAAGCAAAAGCACAACAGATGAACCCTTGCTCAAATTTAAGTAATGGGTCTCTGAGTAATTTATCAATTCAATTATCCAGGCAATTGCAAGTTTCTCTTCGGCAAGCAGTCATCCTGAATACTACTGGCTTTTCCCTTTATGCTCCTCCAGTAACCCTTATTATCTAAAATTCCAATTCGATATCCACTACAGTACGGCACATGTGACTGGCACATTTTTAAAGATTTGTTTTATATTCAATTTAAAGAAGTAGTAACAGATACAATATATAGGCCCCTCAAGTATTTCATGAATTATTTTTATTTTCTTTCTTTTTTCTACTACTAGCTCTTCAATGCCTGTGCTCATGGTTGTTTTGGATGGTTTGCTGTCACACCCAAGGGCAAGTTTTGTTTGTTTGTTTTCTTTAGCTTTATATTGGCCCCGGAAAGGCAAAATCACTCTATTTAAGCTGTAGATTTTTCCATTTTAGTTTCAGTTTAGAAAGGCTCACCTTACACTTACCCCTATGTTAGATGCACAAATACTCTATGACCCAACTTGAGATTTTCTTTGCCACAATGTTAAATTTGTCACTCAGTGCAGCGTTCCACAGAAGAATGTCACTCACAGGAGTTCTACAAGTTCTTGAGTGCTCAAGGGAAGCACAGGCAGGAGAACAGGGCGTCTTAGCCTCGGAGGACATGGCAGCATAGGCAGCAGGGATCTTGACTCTGGATCAGATAGAGCTTCGGTCACATTCTTTCCCTACCACTTTTTATAAGGCTGTGTGGTCCTTAGAAAATTAGTTGCAGTGGTAGCTCAGCTCATGGACTGAACTCTTTCCACAGTTCTGGCTGCAACCAAACTGAACACGAGTTTCTCTAAATAAAAGTAGGAATACCATCACTTGACAAAGCTGTTGTGAAGGGTTAAGGACATCCTGTGCGCACAGCTCCTGGGCCAGTGACCTGCCATCATGGGTGGCAGGGGAGTTCCTTCCCTCTGTACCCTCCACCTGAGAACTAACTGTCCATCCGTGAGGGCCCAGCTGTAGGCTTAGCACATCTGTAGCCTTAAAGGAACAAGCCCCAAATTAAGCAATACTGAGGGAGAAATAATGTCCTGCAGAAGAACTCAGAAGAGGGTTATCTAGGGGAGTTCAAACATTCTGATAACAACATTTCTTGAGAGTGATCTAAGGTCAAGATGAGGGCAGAGCTAAGTACCCACTTGATCCTAAAATCAACCTGTTTTTCTCCTACTCAGAACATCCTCAGGTTCCTTTTACTCCCTGTACTGGTCAGGGTTTTACTTAGAGGAACAGAATAGATATAAGGAATGGATATTAACACAAAATATATAATCTATAAGGAATTATAAGATTGGCTTACAATAGTTAGCCACAGAGTCAGATGAAAAAGTGTGCAGAGGGTGTCTGCACGCTCCGGACTGAAGAAATCAATCCTGAGGTCTGGACTTCACTGCAGCACTCCATGTAAGTCTCTATCCATTGGCTGATGGGTCTGTGCTGGAAGACTGAAGTGTCTGTAATGGATGCTGAAGAGCCTGCGACAGATGGCAAAAGATCCAAGCTGGAGGCTGAAGAGTCTGTGCTGCAAGCCAGATGATGAAGTAGTCCAGGCCGAATGCAAAGACAGAAGCTTCTCCGACGAAATGAAGTAGTGAAGTCTTTTTTTTTTTTTTTTTT
>PVJA010003888.1:54286-90779 GCA_004027025.1 Myocastor coypus | reverse complement strand
TCTTCTTCTTCTTCTTCTTCTTCTTCTTCTTCTTCTTCTTCTTCTCCTCCTCCTCCTCCTCCTCCTCCTCCTCCTCCTCCTTCTGCTTCCTCTTCCAGTTCATCTTTCTCTTCCTCCTCTTCCTCTTGTTCCTCTTGTTGTTCTTCTTCTTCCTCATTGTCGTTGTCATCCTCCTTGTCATCATCCTCCTCCTCATCGTTATCCTCCTCATCGTCCTCCTCCTCCATCCTCCTTCCCCTTCTCCTTCTGCTTCTTCTTTATTCTTCTTCCTTTGTAGTACCAAGGATCAAGTTCAAGGCCTTGCACTTGCCAGGCAAGCACTTATTCCACTGAGCTATCTCTCCCCTGATCTATTACCTTTGTTTTTGTATTCTTCCACTGATACTATTCATTTCCTCAACTTCTTGAATTTACACGTTTGAGTGAGTAAACATTATCTCTTCCCTTTCTGATCATTCCTTCACATTCTATTTCATTCTTTTCTTCCTGTGTCCTCCAATTTCCTAAATCTCAGGTATCATCCTTTGACCTCCAGCCTTGGATCCACTCTATTTGACCACATTTAGCACTTTATCCTTTTCCCTATCCATCTTTACTATCTCTCCTCCCATAGAATGGTAAAAATTACTCTACTAATACATGGTATATGCTTGACTTCATGATATAACTCTATAGCTTACTTCTGTGATTGGAGGTAGCAGGTTAATAGTTGCCATAGTTTGTCAGTAAATTGTAGTTAAAACTATTGCTATTACTAAAAATATTACTTTATACAAGATGCCATCATGTTTTAAATAGTTTGTCTCTCCTTTATGATAACACTGTGATTGTATGGGGTCATAATCATCGCCACAATCCTTGACTAAAGAATTGGATGTTGGACCAAAGAGCAACTGTGCATCCTTTACAAATTAGGAAGGTAGGTTGGTTCTTCAGATAGCTATGAAGAAAATCTCCATCTAGAGCACATCCGTGAAGAATAGACATCTTCTAGGGAAACCTCAATACTAGCAATAAAAGTGTCTATCATAAGAAATCAGCAAGCATCAACACAGGAAACAAAGTTAATTAAAAGAAAATAGACAATCACAAGAGGTAGAATCAAAATATTTGAGACCCCTAGCTCACCCACGGCAGCACTGAAGCATAATGAGACAGACAATAGTGAAAGTCAAATGCTGGAGATTTCTGAAATGATAGCAATATTAGTGAGAAAAGAAGTGAAAAAGTCTATGGAGAATATAATCTCTCATGTACAGAGGCATTGCTTAAAATGAAAGATATTAGAGTATACGTAGATAAAAGAATAGATGAGCTTAAAAATTGTTAGAAACAAAAATGCCTACAATAAGAAAGATGTACAAGAGATTAAAACCTACAATGAAAGTATATGCAGCAGATTGAGTGTAGGGTACAATATCAGATTTTGAAGACAGAATTGCAACTAGTGATCATCAAAAGGAAGATATCTTAAAAATGAAAGGAAGATATCCTAAATATGAAAATTCAATCCATGATAAAAAGATGACTCCAAAAAGAATAACAAATGTATTGTGGTCAGTGAGACTAGCACAAATGCCATTAAAATTACTGTATAGAAATAATGGCAGAAGACTTCCCAAACATAAATAAAGAATTTGATATACAAATAAATGAAAGCTGTAAAACTTAAAAGAGCCATAACCAAGCCAGGCGTGGTGGCTCATGCCTGTAATCCCAGCACTCGGGAGGCTGAGGCAGGAGGATTGGTGAGAGTTTGAGACCATCCTGGGTTACAAAATTGAGCTCGAGGCCAGCCTGAACTGCATAATGAGACCCTGTCTCAAAAAGACAAAAAAAAAAAAAAAGCCATAACCAAAGTAAAACTATACCAACACATATAATAACACATATAATAGTAATTACAGAAATTCTGCACAAGAACAAAATACTAAAATCTGTTAGAGAAAAGTACCAGATCAACTGTAAAGTAAAGCCCATCAGAATCACGCAAACTTCTCAATGTAAACCATCAAGTCAAGAAAATATTGGACTAAAGTATCTTAAGTCCTGAAGAAAGCAAATTTCAAACCAGATTGGGTCAGGTAGATAACTTAAAGTTTAAATAAGGTCTGGCAAGTAGAAGGACATGGGTTTGACCTCCAGTACTGCATGTTGTCTTGGCTGTGAAGAACCAGGTGTGCTGTGACAGCCACTGAAAATGAGTGTGGTGTGAACACCTGCAATGTCAGCTCCAGGGAGGCTGAGACAGGAGGATCATTAAGTGTCCAAGCTTCACGGTGTGACCCTATACCAAATAAATAAATAAATAAATAAATAAATAAATTTTAAACAGAACAAAACAGATTGATGTACCTAGTTGGGGAATCTTTCAATATTAATGGAGAAATCAAATATTTCTGTGAAAAAATCTTAAGACATTCCTCAACGCCAAAACAAATTTACAAAGACTACTGAAAGATAATCTAGACAGAGATAAAAACTACCACAGTTCGAAGAACAACAACATAAAGAAACCACCCGGCAAGGCAAACAATTAACTGGGGAAAGCAGGAAACTGAAAGCTGGACAACATCAGACAAACCAATACATGTCAGTTATGAATATCAATGTAAATGGACTCAATTCACACACCAAAAGAAACAGACTGGCAGAATGAATCAAACAAGATTCAACAATATACTGTATACAAGAAAGTCATTTAATGTAAAAAGAAATTCATAGACTGAAAGTCAGAGTGTGGGAAACAATCCTCCATGCAGAATGAAACCAGAAAAAACATGCAAAAAACAAAACAAACAATGAAAAAGACAGGATTAGGTATTCTGCTTACAGACAATATGAATTTTAAACCAAGAATGATCATAAGAGACAAAGAAGGTCACAAAATATTTGTAAAACTTCAAGATGAAGAGATAATAATTATAAATATGTATGCACCATATAAAGGATTACCCAACTGAATATGACAATTATTAATGAGCAGTAAAAATCACATAAGCAATAACACAGCTGTAACAGGAGATAGCTGGTTAGAAAGAGACCAACTAGAAAAAAATGAGAATTCAATGAAATCTGAGAAAAAGTGGATTCAGTATATGTCAGTGGATTCAGAATATTCCATGCAACTTCATCAGAATATACATTCTTCTCAGCTACACTGGGGACATTTGCTAAAATAGACTATCTAATAGCCCACAGAACATACTTAAGTAAATGCAAAGGAATTTAAATGAGCTCATGCATATTATATGACCATAGTAAAATGAAACAGAAAAATAAAAGCCAAAAGAAACAACAAAACACAATAGACATATGGAAATTAAATAACACTGTTTAAAACAACCACTAGGTCGCAGATGAAATTAAATAAAAAACTAAATAACATCTAAAATCCATGAGGCATAAAAAGTAAAGCCAGATTAGTATACTGAGCTGTAAAAGACTGAAGTCCACAGCTTCTGACATTGCTACTTCTCCTGATAACTCACTACCACTATGGATTCAAATTCATGGATAAAATCATTGTAGATGCTGTGGAAACTCAGAAGATTACCAATACTTGCTCTAAAAAACTTTACTCTGTTAGGATGGAAACCACAGAAAAAATGAACAGTTTAATATGTATATATGAATTACCATAGCTGAATTAAGAAGTTATAAAAATTCTGAATAACCCAGTATCAGTTAATGACATTAAAAAATGTAACTAAGACTTTACCAACAAAAAAATATCCAGATCCTGTTGGATTCAACACCGAATTCTATAAGAAATTTAGAGAAGATCTTGTCAATACTCCTCAAACTCTTTAATGACATTAAAAGGGAATTGGGCTGGTGAGATAGATAGCTTAGCAGTCTGAAACACCTGTTCAGGCAAGCTTAGGCAACTGCAGCAACTGCAGTTCGATCCCTAGCTCCACATGCTGTGCCAGCCCCATTCCCAAGGGCGTGCTGAGCCATCCATAAATTAAATAAATAAAGTTTAAAAAATGGAATAAATACTCCCTAATTCCAGGAGGCAAATACTACCTTGATGCCAAAACCAGAGAAAGACCCAACCATAAGGAGAATTATAGGTTGATTTCCCTAGTAGTCTTAGGGGCAAATATCCTCAATAAAATATTAGGAAGAATGTATCAAAGCAACAAGGACATTATGCTTCATGACTAAGTGAGTTTCATCCACAGGGATGGTTCAACATACACAAATCAATAAAAGCAAAACAATATATCAACAGAGCCAAAGACAAAACTTGCATGATCATATCAATAGATGTAGAAAAGGCTTTTGATGAAGTCTAAAATATTCATGAAAAGACCCTACAGAAAACTGTACTAGATGACCTTTTCCTCAGTATGATAAAACCATCTATGATAATCAAGTAGCCAATATCATACTAACTGAAGAAAACCAGGAAGCTGTATTCTAAAATCAAGAACAAGAAAAGAATGTTCATTATCAATACTCCTATTCAACATAGTTCTAGAAACATTAGCCAGAGCAGTTAGACAAGAGAGAGAAATGAAATGAATAAGAACAGGAAAAGCAGAAAGTAAATTATCACTATTTTTAGATGACATGATACCCTACATGGAAGACTCCAAATAGATTTCAAGATTTAGTAACCAAATCCAGTAGCATAGTTGGATACAAAGTCAAAAATCAAAACTCAATAGCATTCCTGTGCATAAACAATAACCTCATTGAGAGAGAAATTAGAGGAACACACCCTTCACAATAACATAAAAAAGAGGGAGTAATTTGGAATCAGTCTAACAAAGGAAGTAACATATTTACACAATGAAAATTACAGTACTTTAGAAAAAAAGAGATTAAAGAGGATTTCAGAAAATGGAAAGATATTCTTTGTTCATGGATAGGAATTACTAACATAGTGAACGTTGCCATACTCTCAAAACTTTTATACAGATTTACTGCAATCTCACTGAAAACACCATTGACGTGCCTCATAAAACTAGAGAAACTATTCCTAAAATTCTCTTGGAACCGTAAGATACCTGGAATAGGAAAAGTAATTTTGAGCAATAAAGGCAAGGCAGATCAAAAATGTTCAATAGATATTGGAACATGAGAAGAAATTGTTCAAAAATGAAAGAGAGAAGCTGGGATGAGGAAAGGAGAAAAGAAGGAAGGGAAAAGGAAAACAACTATTATATATGTGCATATATACAAGATAGTTAAGATAGTTATAGCACTAATTTCTATTAGTTTACTGAAAATCATGGTTTGTGCTTGTATTGTTTGATCATTTGATCAACTTTTCATCCTTATATCTAGTAATATGATCAAGTAGTCTGAATATAGCAATAAGCAAAGTTAACACTAACCATTGTTGTTTTACTACTTTCTTTTGAAATTTTGTGTCATTGTTTTTTCTCTTTAAAAAGATGTGGTGGTTTTAAATAATGGAGTATTACTCAACTATAAAGAAAAATAAGCTCGAAGCCTTCATAGGTAACTGTATGCAACTTGAAGCTATATTCATAAGTGAAATAAAATAGACCCACATGTGTGAATATCATAATGTCTCCCCAGTGTAAGAATCTAAAAGAATAAACAAAAATTGGAAGGTATAACACAGTTAAATAGAGAACTTAAGGATTAAACAATGAAGAGAGAGGAGAAAAGTTAAGAAACATGGTAGGGGCAAAACCATACATTTATATAAATGAGATGGTTAAAACCATGGTCCTAAGAATTTCCATCAAATTTTTGAAAATAGCAATTAATGAGTAGAATTGTCACCTTGACTAACTCTACATGCTGATATCTGTGAACTAAGGAACTACATAGAGGAGGACAATGTGTAATAATAATGTGTAATTCAAACCATGTTTGAAATACCTGTCATTTTGGTCTTCTAAATGTGTACTGCCTCAATGTCATATCAATTATTGCTGTAGTACCTTTAAAGTAAATACTTTTATGAGAGCAAAGTAATACTATCTTTTGTAAAAGAAAACATAATGAAAGAAAAGGAGACAAGAAA
Source organism: Myocastor coypus (assembly GCA_004027025.1). NCBI lineage: Eukaryota > Metazoa > Chordata > Mammalia > Rodentia > Myocastoridae > Myocastor > Myocastor coypus. Next base: position 84,766 of record PVJA010003888.1, on the reverse strand, counting down.
AAATGTCACAGCATTTTCCTGCTTGAAACAATAAATAAATGATAATAAATTCCACATAATGGAAAAAAATGTAAGCTACCTTGATAACCTGCTAATATTTTACTTACGCTTTTGGCAGAGAGAGATTCTCATATTTCATGTTATCTTATTTGTTGGGTTCGTAGCTGCTTAATATTGATTTATTTTGTATTGTTAAAGAAAACTTTTTTACCCTGAAATAGAAAGTACATAGTATGCCAATCTTCACCCTTGCCATCACTCGAGGAAGTGTTCCTTTGTCCACATAGCCCCTCCAGCATTTGTTAGTTGGTTGACTTCTTTACGATGGACATTCTTTCCAAGATATGATAAAATCTCAGCATTGTTTTAATTTACATCTCTTGAATGACCAATGATGTTGACCTTTTTTATATATTTATTTTCTGTTTGCATTTCTTCATGTGTTAAATGTATATTCATCTCCAATGCTCACTTTTAGATTGGATCTTTGAAGTTTGGAGGCCTGATTTTTAGAAATATAGTCCTTTTTCTGAAAGATAGTCAAATATATTTTTTTCTCACTTTGTGAGTTTTCTTTTTATTTTGTTGGCAATTTCTATTGATGTGCAGAAACTAAAAAAAGATGAGATCCCAATCAAAGATTCTTTGAAGTATTTCTTGTGCAGTTTGGTTTTTGTTCATGAACTCTCTACTTACTACTATGTCTTTAAGATTTCTACTTACGTCTATGTGGAGATTCTTCAAAAAATTAAGATTAGAGGCCCCATTGAACCCAACTGTTTCCTCTAGGTATTTTTCCAAAAGAATTGAAAATGTTATACCACAGCAACATATAGACACCTATGTTTGAACTTGTATAATTTGTCACAGCTAAACTCTGGAAAAAAATGAAATGCCTAACAAGTGAGGAATGAATAAAAGAGATGTGATATTTTTACACAATGGAGTATTACTCAGCTATAAAAAAGATAAAGAAGGTTTTAATAGGTAAGTGGATATGACTAGAAACCATACTGATTAGTGAAATATACCAAATCTTCATGTGTGAGCATCGTATTGTCTCAGTAGTGTAAGAATCTGAAAGAGTAAATAAAATCTGAAAAGCACAATAGACCCTGTGAAAGAGAAGAACCTGTTCAATGGGGAAGAAAAATTGGGTTGAGTAAAAGGCAAAGAAAGAAGGGAAAAAGATATTTATATATGTATGCAATATAGCTTGGATAATTGTACTGCTGATTTCTATCATTCTATTAAAAGAAGCAGTTAATGCTTATTTTTTTCTTTTTTAATTTCTTATAACTTCATTTCAAACTAAATTTGCATGTTTATATCTGGTAATTTAAACAACTAATTTGAAGATAACATTATGGAGTACAATAATGGTTGTTAAATTCCTACTATTTTGTTTAGTGAAATTCTGTATTGTTTCAAATTCTTTTTTGTTTTATTTACCATTTTGTATTCTTTTTTTAAAAAATAAAAATAGAGAATACAGTTTTTGTGTATTTTCTCTTATAAGTTTTCTTTCTTTCACTTTTAAATTTTGATCAACATTTTATCTGAAATTTCAACATATGCTATCACACTGTGTTTTAATTAGCCTTTAAGTTACTGTTTTCTAAGCTAGGAAGAAAAATAATGTTCTTTGCACTTTCTCAGTGTCTAACAGGGAAACCATCATCATAGTATTTAGTTTTATTTCCTTCCAAGGCAATAGAAAATTTTCTTACTTTTAGTTAAGTTTTCTCTCTTGGTCAAAAAATCTTTTATAGAGGGATTGAAAACTACATCCTAATGAGTTGTGGAAGAAAACATACCCCATACTCAACTTTTTGTAATTAGGTCGCTGTTCTAGGTTTGACTATCTTCTTCATTGTAGTAGGGTGATTTCATTTCCATGGTTGTTAATGCGATTTTCAAGTTCACAGCTATGGAATTTGCAGAGTAGATGAATCTGTTTAGCACTCCTTTACATTATTAATTTCATATTTTTTCCAGAGGTTCTTGACTTAACTTCTCTCCTTTGCATTAGACTTTTTAAAAAATAGGTACTGAATTCTTCCTATTTGAAAAACAACAGAACAGCAAATCACAAAAACTGTACACTACTATCTGCTGCCCCTATTCCCTTTGGTTCCTGCTAGTTTGTTGATTTCATGTTGCATTAGTCACCTTGCTGCCCGGGGACAAAATGTCTGATGGAGACAACTTCAAAAAGGAAAGACTATTTGGACTTTTGGTTTTAGTCTATGGTCAGCTAGCTCCATCATTTAGGTCTATGGCAAGGCAGAAATATTATGACAGATGGGCACGACAGAAGAAAATACTAAATTCATGACAGACAGGAAACAGAGAATGAGAGGGAGCCTGAGAAAAGGTGTGCCCTTCAAAGGTGGGCCCGAGTGATTTTATTTCTCCCACTCACCCCTGTCTCCTAGTAGCTCATCCACCAGTGAATGCATCAGTACTTAGTCTATTTAACGCTTAAAATCCAATCAGTTCTCTAGGTGTCTCTTAATGCATTCCAGTTGATAGTTGAGACTGACCATCTCACAGGTGTACTCCTCCTCTACAGACAAAGGGAAACTGCATAGTGAACGAGAACAAATGACCAGAGTGTAAACAGCAGGTGTTCTGGAAAAACATTTATTTGGAAAGAAAGTCAGAGGCATAAGACATGAGAATTTAGCAGTTAGCAAGCATGTGGTCCTCCTTATCCATCTCTCCCTGGTGTAACAGATTGGGATCAAGAGTTTCTCGTGTTCATTTAGTGCTGCTGAAACAGAACACTGGGCACTGGGTAATTTATAAAAAGAAGAGATTGACTCACAGTTCTGTAGGATGAGATCCAATATCAAGGTGCCAGCACCTTGGGAGAAACTTCTTGACATGATATCTTGTGACAAAAGGTATGAGGGTGAGAGAGAACAAAAAGAGCAGGGAAAGGTGCTAAACTGTACCTTTTATTAGGAACGCACTTCCATAATGACTAACCTGCTGCCGTGATATCAGCACTGATTAATCCATTTAGTCACTTCTGAAAGGTCACACCATTCAATCCTGTCATGTTATAAATGAAGTTGCCAACCCGTATCTTCTGGGGATGCATTCAAAGCACAATAAAAGGCCAGTTGTCAGGTTGAGGGGGCCAGGACCAGCCTGTGGTTGGGAGATTTCTGATTCCACTTCCCAGGTATGATTACAGAACTGGAGGTTAAGGATCTGAGGCAGTGGTCTATTGTTTCACTCCAGGACCTATGCATTCTCTAGCATTAGTTGCCTGAAGCTGACAGTTTTTATTGGATCCCGGTAAGAATCCATCACTTTTTCTGAGGAACTGATCCACGGGGAATCAATAGAATCACATTTCACTTCTTGGTCCACCTATGTCAAGGGTGGATGCCCTATGTCATCATTCATTCTTTCATGAACCAATATCATTTTAATCTGTAAGATAATGTGGCCAATCCCTATTATTATTCTGAGAGACATTGGAGGATGGTTCTGACATGCTAGGTTCTAGAGCCATAGTAAGACAAACATTGTTAACACCAGACCTCCTCTCCTTAGCAGAATGGCTCAGCAATTTCATCTGTAGTCATCAGGTGGGTTCCAAATTTCTGAAATCTCTAGATAATTCTTCTTCCTGCTCCTTAGAAATAGGTCATTAATTCCAACTCTACACTCGCAGTGATATAGACCCATGTGGTATGTTAGTTTAGGCTGAGATGCCCCTCCTCTAGTGACTTAGTTACTTTCTTGTTGCCAAAGCATGACATCTGATACCTGAAATCTGAGAGAGGAAAGTTTTATATTAATTCATGCCTCAGTCCCTGGTGGGAAGCTCCAAAGAAGAGACAGCATGGGCAGAGAGAGACGAAGGATGAAAGCTGCTTCTGTAATGGCAACCAGGAAATAGAGTGAAAGGCGGGGCCAGGGAACGAGGTGAGCTCTTCCAGGCTACATCCTCAGGGAACTGTTTTCTTTGGCCAGACTTCACCTACCAAAAGCAAAATAACCACACCAGCCCTAATTCAGTTATACCCCCTAAGCCTTGTCTGTGATTTAATGAGATTTGGGGAACATTTAGATATAAAAGGTAACACCTGCCTAGAAGATACTTAAGTAGTTTATTTATTTATTTGTTTGTTTTTTTGTTTGTTTGTTTGGTATAGGGTCTTGCTACACAGTTCACACTCATAGTGATCCTCCTGTCTCATCCTCCCCACCACTGGGATTACAAGTGTGCACCACCATGTCTGGTCCTGGGGCTGGTACTACATGAAGTACCATGGATCAAAGTCAGGTTGTCTCAGGGCACCTTAGAATTTAGTCTAGTCTGTTGGCTGTTTGAGTTGTAGGGAATTTTACTGATTATTTGGCCTTGCCACTTGATTGACTCCATATTGCTGTCACCTTACCAAAGAATTGTACCACAACCAGGTTTGTAGTCTTCCATTGCCTACTGGAGCAACTATGCTCAGATTCCCTTCAAGGAAGAGCCTGGTTCAAGGCATGCAAATAGTTAACATGACCCAGTTGTAGCATCGTCAAGCTTAGCTGCAACACCTGAACTGTGGTTTTGATGTTCTCGAGTACTGGCTTATAGCCAATATATCAGAAGTACTAGTGTCAGGGCATTTGTACTGAGTGTGGGATTCCACTGGGTTCATCTATTTCAACTCGAGTTTTCCACTATGGTGGTTAAGACTTTCTTAGAGCTGTACTTCTGTCTGAGCCTTTCTCCATATCCTTCTCTCTTTTTTTCCTGTTCATGGATTTGAGACCTGTATTTCAGACCTAGTCTGAAGGCTTTCCTTCACTACTTTATCTTTCACAGAGTTTATCCTCAATATTTTTTTTTTAAAATATATTTGGTTCAGGGTCTCACTGCATAGCTCAGACTCTTAGTAATCTTCCTGTGCCGTCTGAGCACTGGATTACAGGTATGTGCTGCCACACCTGGTCCTGGTGGCCAGCTTAGTGCACTGGAGGTCAGGGCTGCCTCAGTATGTGGTTCCAGGGAACAAACCCTGACCCCTGCACTGTGTAAGCAGGTACTTAGTCCACTAAGCTATCTTGCCAGTCCAGTGAATCTAGTTTACTTACCTTTGCTTTTTATTAGCACACATTAGTCATACATATCGATCACATTCATTATAGAAAATTTGCACTGGTACCTAATATATCTTAATTATTCTTCACTCCTTTCCCCTCGCTACTCTTCAATCTCCTCTATTTCTAATTTGATATTGGTGTCTGCTCGTCTGAGGATAAGAAGTTTTGAATACAACTCAACAATATTATTTCCTCACATTTGGGCTGGAAGGGACAGGCAGTCTTGTAAGAAGTTACAGGAAAGTATGGAATGGCTAGATGGCCCCCTGTGTGTTGGACCCAGAGAGGATGTTGTTGAGATAGTAGTGAGAAGGCTGTTGAAGTATTTTTCAGCCTGCAAAATGTCATATTATCATCATGGTGGTCTGTTAGTAGCCCTTCTCACTGTGGAAATAATTAGCATCTGATTTGACCAAAGTCGGTATCTGAAACTCAAAGCTTAAGGCTGTGTAACTTGGGCCAGTAGAATTACCCGAGGATAATTTGAAATTTTAATACTAGGGAAGAGACTGCTGGCATAAACTGCTTAACCTTGAGGCCTAAATGATTGGATTCATTGGCAGTGTCTTAGAACTTGTAGGGATGGATATAGCTTCTGCTCTATACTCAGAGCATTATGGCAGATACAACAATCTAATGGATTAGGGCCTTTCCACTGTAAAATGCAGCCAAGATTGCATAGTTGCCCAGATGATATGCATGTGGGCACAATCCTGGAGCAAGACAAGTAGTGCATAGCAACTCCTCCACCTCTGTTATGATTGCTACTATTTGAGGTTCAAGCTGTGCCCTTCTTTGTAATGAACTTTTTACAGGTAAGTGAGGTCTATTTTATAAGCAGATGATAATTCAATCATTGTTTTTAGATGACACATAGCCTTTTTCATTAAATTATATGTCCACATAATTTAGATAAGCAGTTCTATGTTCTGTCCTTTGTGTGGCAATTCCTAATATGAAAATACTTGACCAACCAGGAAAAACACCTAAAAGGATAAATGCTTTTGTACCATCCTTTTCTTACTGTTAAGTTTCCTCTTGACAAAAATGATATCATGCAGGCAGTAAATCATAGCCTGCTCAAATATAAAAGCAACTGTTTTCAACATCAGAATGAACTACAAATGCTACTCTTATTTACATTAATCTTTTAGAGCTGGTTGATTGACAATATTCTATGACCAACAATTACTATTAATGAGTCAATAATTCTTTCTGAAAGTTTTACTTTGCGATTTATAATAGTATATAAGTGTGTATGCTCTTATGCATATATTTATGAAAATGCTGGTATGTGTAGCAGTGACAAATGATGCTCAGATGTCAGTGTTTGGTATCCATGTAAAATATTTAGTTTCACAGTTACAGAAGAAATCAATATACCATTTTGACAGGTGATGTCATACTGATTTTTTCATTGATAATTCATCCCACAACCTTTATACTGTGATATATCCTCAGCCGTTAAAACTTCTTTTGAATTTTGGGAAAGGATTTCAATAGGTTGCTTAGGTTGTGTTTGAACTTGAGATCCTACAACCTTAGCCTTCCAGAATACTGGCAGTAAAGACATGTCCCACAACATCCAATCATATTTTCAGAGAAGAATGTCATTTACAAAGATACTTTGAAAACTTTCTTGAGATGGGAGAAAAGACTCTAAAACAGAAGGCCAGAAAGACTCAAGTAAATATAGGAGAAGATATTAATTGCTTTGTGTGAAAGGGTGAAAGGTATACTTACTCTGGTTAGGATGTCGAGAGGAGGACAGGTGGAGTCAAGTGGGGTTTGGGAGCTTGGTGTGGGTTCAGAAGAACCATGATCTATTTGTTTTCTGAAGAAGGGAACATTTCTGGAATGAGAATTGTTTATTTTGAAGCTTTTCTTTACACTGTGTCTGTGTAAACACTTCTTCCAACTGTACATATTCTTTACCAAACACAGCTGTTGTCTTATACCAGAAGGCTTTTTGTGGGCAAAGATGGCATGCATTGGATAGTCTGGGGGTTTGTAGCTGGAAAAATAGAATTCAGATCAAGAGGTTTGGAGAAAAAACAAAGTTTGGAAAAAATCTCAGAAACCTTAACTACTCCAGAATTCATAGGATGTGTGTAGGGTCATAGTGGCAAAGTGGAGGAGTCACTTACAGAGTATTAAATAAATATCAAGATCATGAGGCCTCAACTAATATTTTAGTTTCACCTATTCATTTACTCCATGTTTTTTGAGGACTTAAAATATACAACAGTACTTTTATTACGTCCTGTAAGAGTAATAAACACAACATATAATCCCTGTTTGGAACTTACATTTTAGTTCTGAGAATAGTTAGTAAATAAAACACCAAAACTGTGTGCAATGTGATGTCCTTTATTCGGAAGTGCTATAAAAGTACAATGGTAGAAAAGTGGGTAGTCTTAGATGATGCATTTTCTAAGGAGGTTTTTCAGAAAAGAATTCTCAGAGGAAAAAATATTTGAGCAAATCTGAAAGCAAATCTTCACAAGTTCAATCTAGGTAAGTGGCTAAATGAAACAGAAAGAATAAAAGTACTGAAACAGGAGTTTGAACTGATTAACAACAAGAAGGTCAGGCTGTGTGCTAGCTTGCTTTTCTACTGTTGCAAAAAATAGCTGATATCTACAACTTAAAGGATAGATTTATTTGGCTCATGGCTTTAGAGTATTTAGCACATAGCATGCTCTAAGACAAAAAACATCATGAAGGAAACTGCTTGGATCATGGTGGCTGGGAAGCGGAAGAAAAAAATTGAGTATGAGAAGAGACGATGAGGAAACACATGCTATCCAATGTCAGACTCCACTACCCAACTAGAAACACCAAGAAATGGGCTTTGCTAGGCCCCTAAGCAGTTCCTAAGCCCTTCAAGTTTCCAGTTAAGCTTAACTGTCACAGGTTGGCTATACTACTTTGCTGAGATGAGTAAAGTAATGAAGGCTAACTCTGTACTTCCTCAGATGCCATATTCTAAACAATGAGAGTCACTGGGTTGGGAGCAGCGGCTTTGGGATATGTACAAATCTGCTAAAAACAGGTAAATTTGCAACATTTTCATTTGAAAATTATGAATTTTAATGATTATGTTGGGTTTGAGTTTATAAGAACACAAATTCCTTTGAATGTACATATGGCATTGCTACTATTCTTAGTGGTTGAAAATTTTATAAGTAACATATTTAGTGTTTGTGATATGAATTATAAAGTGTTTTCAAAATGTTACCAAAAGATCCATTCATTTTCATGTTTTGGTACAGGGTCTCAATATGCAGCTTGGACTTGTAGTGATCCTCTTGTTTTCAGCCTCTCCAGTGCTCAGACAACAAGTATGTACCACCATTCTTGGATTCTCTTGCTGGATAAGCATACCTGTATTAGTTACTTTTTACTCGTTGCTGGGACAAATACCAGACACTCAAGATGAAGGAAAGAAAGGTTTATTTAGCTCACAGTTTGTGGAGATTTCAGTCCATATTCAGCTGGCCCAAGGCTGAGCAGAACAGAGCAGAGAGCATCCAGTTCATGGCGGCGGAACAGCAACAAAATGGCGGCAGAGGTAGCCAACCAAACATGGTAGCAGAGCAGCAGCAACAGCCCAAGTCTATCTCTCTGTCTCTCTATGTATTACATTCAGGCTCTCCGCCTTAGCCCCCGCCTTAGGCTACACCCATAATCCCAGAAGTACTAAAACCCATAATCCCAGGGATCACAGATCAAGTCTCAAACTCTAGAAGTCCCCGCCCAATGACTACATGAGGCTTTGGGGGGCAACTAAACATAACCATAGCAATACCCAAGGGTGGGGCCAGCATAACATGCAGTACCAGGGATCAAACCTTGGTGTCTGAGCTTGCCTAAGCAGGTGCTTGGTCTGCTGAGCTATGTCACTGGCCTGATCAGCTCATTTTCGGTCAATTCTTTGGTTATTATACAGTTTATAATAAAAGATGTTATAGGAGATATAAAACATTAAAATAACTAGAAATCCTTATAAAAATCTTACAGAATTCACATAATTTTGGTTTAGTTTCAACATTAATTTCGGGAAGTAGTAGTACTGTTTTGACAGCATAGTTGTAAGGATTTGAGGGTGAGAAGTCAATGCCTACATATGAAAGGATATAGTCACATTTATTCAAGTATACCTACCTTTATTTATAATGATAGAAAATATTTAATTGCTGATATTTTCAAGTAGGCCATTAATAATATATTGATTTTACCTTGAATGTTAATTATTTCCTTAAAACAATGGCTCTTGTCATCAAAAAATAGGCATCTGAGATGAATACACACTTTTCAGGTGAAGAAATAGAAATGAAAAATAAATATATTAAAATATATTCAACATCATTGGTCATGTGAGAAATGCAAATTAAAATGACCTGAAATTCCATCTCACTCCAGAAAGAAAGGGCATTAAAAAAAAAACACAACAAACAACCAATAACAAATGCTGGTGAGGTTGTTGCGGGGGGCGGCAAACAAAGAAACAAACAAACAAACCTCAAGACCAAAAATACTTCTCTAGTGTTGGTGGAAGTGTAGACTGGTATAACCACTTTGGAAATAAGTGTGAAAATTCTTTTTTTTTTGGGGGGGAGGTGTTTACCAAAACTAGCTTTAATTTATCTGGAGCCATACAGAGCGACATAAAAACAGTTTAAAAACAGTTTGTGAGAGGGATGTTGGTAGAGCCCAATGCAGGGTCAAAGGCTGTTAGAAGTTCTCCAGCAGGGTCAGGATGCACTTCTGCTCTATCTCCCAGAACTTCAGACTCTGGCCATCCCCAATATCCTCTATATACTCCTTGATGGTATGCCTGATGACTTTGATGGAGCTTCTGTGCATGTTTAGGATCTGGTGAACTCTCTGGTGAATCTGGGGGACATTTACGTAGCAGATCTCTGCCATGATGTAGCAGATATTCTAGAGAACAAAGAGCCCTGCATCTGGGTGTCAGAGGTAGAACTCATCCTCCAGTTCGTTGTCTATGATCTTGCCTCGCGGGACTATGTCATGTTTTTCCCCTTCCACCTTCTTGTCCACCACCTGCATCGCACCCAGATATTTAAAATGCAGCTCTATAAATCTGTCTGTTATTTTCAGTCAACTTACTTGGAAGCCAGGTTCACTGCCGCCCTCTCAGGTTGCGCAGAAGGGAAGTCAGGATCAAACCGACATGCTCTTTGTGCTCCTCAGTAGTTCCCATTTTCTTAATCTTCCTAGGAGATTTGGTGTTCATAAACCAAGAATGTCAATGAACTTATGGCAATTGTCTGTGTCCTCTGGTCCAATCATGGCATGGTCCAACCTTTTCAGGGCACGGTTCTAGGAAATCTTCTTTTCCTTGAGTATGAGATTCATCAGTTGAAGGCCCTTGCCCTTTACGAAGCGCTCACAATTGGAACTGAACATCAGGCATGAACAGAGTGAATCAAACAGATTCTCCACCATCTTTTGTTCCTCAGCTGTGCTAGAGTTGTGCCTTTTAAACATGGATAACTGCTGAAGAAGCACAACCATGCCATCCAGCTCCCGAAGCAGTTCCCTGTTTTCATCATTGTCCTAGAGCAGGATGGCCAGCACAAGCAGGATGGCGTTTGTTGGCATTAAAAGGCATCTTTGCCTTTAGCCTCTTCAGCAGCTACTGTAGGAGTCCCTGCTGGGCAGCCTTGGTACACATCTCAGGCCAAAATTCAGCCATGTTTTCTACAATAGCCAGAGTGTTGTGGATGCCATCCACCTCCTCTGCTACAGACTCATCCAGGAGCTCCAGATTCCACACCAGCAGTGCTACCACCTGTCCATCCACCCAAGCATCGATGAGCACTTCTGCTCCATCTTCCCTCTCATGGAGGGTGTCTATATCTGTTAACTGCTGAAGTAGGTCAACCACAGCTATGCACATATCTGTATTATCATGTCCCAGTAGCCCAAGAAGTGACTGCACAGCACTCAGCTCCATCAGAAGGTGGTACAGGTCTGGCATAGTGGCCACCATGTGTATCTCTTGAATGATGTCATGTGAGTCCAGCTTGGTTTCCATGAACTTCTCTGGATTGTCTGGAAATTTGATTCACAACTTTTGATTTTTATATGACTTCTTTTCAAATGTGAGGATTATACTCTTCATTGAGCTTTCATCCAATGGTTCCTCCTCTTTCTCTTTGCATTCTCTGTCAATAATCTGGAACAGCCTTTTTTTTTTGTCATCACCTGCTTCTTCAGCCATAGTTGCCTCTTCTGGATAGCAGCCTCATTCTTGAGGACATGTTTTGTACTTGTTTTCCTCATCCTCTTGGGGGGATGCTTTGTGCCCTGTTTGGCTGGTAGCTTAGAAGTTCCTTCATGCCCATGTTCCTGGCCCAGCCAATATGAGGTACCCTTGTTCCCTTCACTTAATGTGGGAAGATTCTTAAAGAAACTAGGATTAGAAGTCCCATTCAATCTACCTATTCCCCTCCTTAATTACCCCTCCTTGGTATTTTTGCAGAATAACTGAAAACATCATACCACAGCAATATATATGTACCCATGTTTATAGCAGCACAACTTCTCATAGTTAAATCTTGAAAACAATCCAAATGGCCATCAAGACAGGAATGGATAAAAAAGATATGATATTATTATACAATGTAGTATTACTCAGCTATGAAGAACATAAACTGGAGTATTTTATAGATACATGAATGTAACTAGAGATGATACTCATAAATAAAATAAACCAGACTCTCATGTGTAAACATCGTATTGTCTCCCTAGTGTAAGAACCTGAAAGAGTGAATAAGTCATAAAGGTACAATAGATACTGTGAAGAAGAAACTGCTCAAAAGGGAAGGGACAACTGGGACAAGGGAAAGGACACAAGAAAGAAAGGGAAAATATATACCCATATACACAGAATATCTTGGGTAACTGCACTGCTAATTTGTACTGGTCTATTGAAATGAGCAGTCAATGCTTGATTTTTTTTTTCTTCCTTTAAACTTTTTGAGCAGTTTTGCAGGCTTATATCTGGTAATCTGTACAACTAGTTTGAAGACAACAATATACAATACAACAACCACTGCTGAATTTCTATCATCTTGGCTAGTGAAATTCTGTATTAATTCTAATGTTTAAAAATTATTATTCTCTTCAAAAAAAAAAATGATGGGTTTTATACACTAACAATTTTGGCTCAGTGGTCAGAAAGTGTTTCATAACAATTGTTGTCATCACTTGGACATATCATTTACATCTAGGAGTATGACCAATCATCTTTTAGTACATAGGATAATCCTCCACTCTGCTTACTCACTGTACTCCCAAACTGTGAATAGTCCCAAGAGAGAAGCCTTGCTGTAAAGCATAGTTGTTGAATCATATAAGATATTCTCACGCACAAATATATTCATTTTTACTTGGTTTAGAGATTTGAATATGCTGACCCATGACTACAGCTTCTCTGATGTCAGAAACAAAATAACAGTGTGTGACGTATTAGATTACTATTCATCAGACACTCTACTTTCCTCTTACTGTGGGTACTTTTGGCTATATTACTCATGCTGGGCTCAGTTATGAGCTTGTTTTGCTAATGGAAATCGTAAGTAAAAACTTTAACTGAGCTTATAGGATTTGGCTTGTCCTTCTCTCCCACTTACCATTAACATTTTTACATATCTTTTGGTCCATATGTACACAAGGTAGTTGGATCATATTGAAAGCAAACCCAGCTAAGTTAAGATGAGCAGCTTGGGCTAGTGAGGAGCTCAGCAGAGTAAGTGCCTGCTTAGGCAAGTGTAAGAACCAGGGTTCAATCCCTGGCACCACGTGTCTCCATGCCCCCAATAATGAACTGGCCACCAGTGCCGCGTGTGGTGGTGCATACTTCTAATCTCAGCCCTGAGGAGTCTGAAAACAGGAGGATCACTGCAAGCCTGAGGTATATAGTGAAACCTTGTATCAAATACATAAAAATAAACAAACAAACAATGGGCATCTAAAGTGGAACTATCAGGCTGAGTACAGTAGAAATCAGCTCAGTTGGAGACCTAAAGGTTTATGGAAGTGAGAATAATTATTGTAAGGCATTTGGTTTAGAGGTACTTCATTACATAATATTATTATAGGTGCTGCACTGAAAAGTCATCATGTTCTCTCTGTTGCAAATACCATGGATCTAAACTGGTAAGGTCAACAGTTAATCTAGAGGATGGAAGCAATGTAACATAATGGAAATCTTTTCTTTTTTTAAAGAATTTTTTATTTTATTTATTTATTCTTTTCTTGTTTCAGAACCTTTGTTTATTCACTCATTTTTATGGCCGGCTCAGCCCGCCCCGAGGGCAGGGCTGGTGCAGCATGCGGTGCCTGGCATTGAACTGCAGTTCCTGAAGCTGTCCAAGCTTTCCCAAGCAGGCGCTTTAGACCACTGAGCCATCCCGCCGGGCCCCCACAATGGAAATCTTTATAATTAAAATCTATCTCATTAAGAACTTGGAATGAAATCTTGCTAACTAACCCAGGCTCAAGGATTTTAGAGATATGCTTGATATTTGCTATTCGGTCATTTTTACATTTGTACCTTGAATGATAATTCATCTAAAATAGATCAGAAAAAAATAATTTCAGCCATGATCATACTTTTTGATCAGTTTACCAGTGTATGCATTTCTGTTGGAGGGGGAAGAGTCATCCAAGATTCTCATAACATTCTCAAAAAATGTTTGAGGACTTCTTCACCTCTCTAATTGAACACACAAACAGATCCAATCAAACAAACAAACAAACAAACAAACACCCCAAAACAGTAACAAGAAGTTTGCTAGAAATACTTAATCTGTGGATCTAGATGCTATAAAATTGAGCCTCAGGTAGAGCTTTCTGGAACACTGTTCTTCCATTTTCTGAGATCCTTTTACCTAACATATACTGCTGCCTATTTTCTCTCTGTCCCACAACCATTCTCATGTTTACTGACAGGTGTAACAAGCAGAAAAACTTTGGGGGAATATCTGTGACATGACAGCCATCTGCTGTGGCATATGTGTTGCTCAGTCACCCAGTGTTTGGCAATAGCATAGTTTTGGTTTAAATCTTTATGTGAGGAGAAAGTAGGAATTGTGATGAGTTAGCATTTGCATGTATGTACACAGGATTTGGTATTTGTATGTGTGCTTAGTATGAGTGAAAGATCCAATTAAAGTGGTGAATCAGAAGCATCTGAACCTGAAGGAAGAAAAAAGTGGGAACAGCCTCAGGAACTGTCGTACAGATGGCAGAATGTCTGAGTCATGAGTCAAGTGCATTTCCAGAGAAGACTTATTCTGACAGCTTATGGGCTTCTGAACCTGTGCATATCTGAGTTGACCTGCAGAGTTATAGCCATAAACTCATGTAGATCCTTTAAAATTCAGTGCTTCTACTTTAACGTAAGGCAGATTCCTGTGTATTTTTAAGAAATAGCACAGAGATCCAAGATCTAATATCCTTTATCCAGTTTTCCCAGTGGTAAGTTTTGCGAAACTGAAACATCAAAATCAAGATAATAACATCGATATAGTCTAGGAATAGAATGTTATCGTCATGAAAGAATCCCTCATTTTGTCCTTATGTTGGTACATCAAATTTACTGCTGTCTTTACCATTTCCTTGATACTTGCAGTGATCATTGAGTTGTGTAGTTCTATAATTTTGTCTTTTCAAGATTGCGTGTAAATACATAGACTATACAACCCAATAGGACTGGCATTTTTCGTTCAATACAATTCCCTGGAGATTCATTTAGGTTGCTATGTACATCTGTAGCTTGCTTTCTTTATTCAACAGTAGTAATCACTATGTAGATGATGTATTATAGCTTGAATAACTATTCACCCACTGAAGAACATCTGATTTGTTACCATGTTTTGGCTATTATGAATAAAGTTGGTATAAACACCAATTTACAGGTTTTTGTGTAAATATATATTCATTTCTGTGGGCTTAATGCCAAAGACTGTAATTGCTGGGTAGTGTGATTATGCCACATTTGGCTTTGGAAGAAACCGATGATTATTTTTTCCGTGTGGCTGCACCATTTCACAATACCACCAGCAATGCATGAGTGAACTAATTTCTTCATATCTAACCATAACATAGTGTGTCACTTGAAAAAATTCTGATGCATACATAGTTACCATACTATGGTTTAATTTGCATTTTTCTACTGATTGATTGTATTGAATACTTTCTCATGTGGTTATTTACTGCCTACATACTTTAGTAAAACATCTCTTTATGTTTTTGACCACTCTCTATTCTCTTTCTAATAAGAATTGTTATAAAAGTTCTTAGAGATATGTGGATTCAAAGGTTTTTTTTTTTCCTACAGTATAGTGTGAATTTAATTTCTAAATGGTCTTTTACAGAGCAGGTTTCTGACTTGATGAGCTCTAGTTTATAAAGATTTCTTTTAATTGATTATTATTATGTCAATTCTAGGAAATGTTTGTTTAGCATTAGATACAATTGATTTTTTAATGTTTTTATAAAATTTTCATAGTTTTATGTTTTGCATTTAAAACCATTATACATTTTGAGTTACTTTTTGTTCAAAATGTGAAACATATCCAAGTTCTTTTTTTCCTTTGTGTCTAGAATACCTTTATCTATTACTTTTTAAAATCTATTTTAGGAGCCTGGCGGGATGGCTCAGTGGTCTAAAGTGCTTGCTTGGGAAAGCTTGGGCGGCTGCAGGGACCGCGGTTCGATCCCCAGCACCACATGCTGCGTCAGGCCTGCCCTCGGGGTGGGTTGAGCCGGCCATAAAAATGAGTCAATAAACAAAGGTTCTGAAACAAGAAAAAAATAAAATAAATTAAAAAAAATCTATTTTATTTTGTTTTGAAGAGGAAAATGGAAGTAAAGACAAATATCAGATATGAAGACAGAAATAGGGTAAGGTGTAACAATACATGTTATACATTTTTTAAAAAAGAATAACAAATTAAAAATGGGGAAAATCATGTATTACTTTTTGTTAAAGGAATATTTTTTCTTCCATTGAAATACTTTTGATTCTTTGTCAAAAAATCAGTTGAATATACTTGTGTAGTTTAGTTTTCTTCTTTGTCTCACTGATTTATGTTTCTATCACTATGCCAGTACAACATCTTGATTATTATGACAGTGTAGTTAGATAGTCTTTGAAATCAGTAACAAAGTTTTTGCCCTATGTTCTTATTTTCCCAACTTACTTTAGATATTTATGCACTATTTTCTTATCCATAATCAAACTAAAATAATCTTGCTTGTATGTGCAAGCATTGGCTTGGGTTTTCGTAGTGATTGTTCTAAAGTTGCTTATGATGTTTAAGAGTTTATAGCATAGTTATTGTGTTGATTATCCAGTCTATGAACATAATATGTATCAATAACATTTAAATCTCTTTGTTTATTTCATCAACGTTTTGAATTTTTCAGCAAATGAATCCAAGTCATGTTCAGTTTTTCTGTGATTTGTACCTGTGTATTTCTATCTCCCTCTTTTTCTGAAAGGTTCTGCATATTTTATTTCAGTTGAAACACAGAGTTGAACTTAGTGTACTTATTTTGTATTCCATTATTTGAATTCATTTGTAAGTTTTTTTTTTTTTTTGAGAAGAAATTTTGTAAAATTTCCAAGACATCAAAATAATTGCAAGGTTAGGAAAATTACATCCAAATTGAATGATTTTTTTTTTTTTTCTTTCGATGTCAGGATTCACAGATCTTTGTCAAGTTTGTTACAATAAGGCTTCAACTATGTGAGTTACAAAGCACCATAAATTTGACTATCTTTTATGGTTTATTCTTACCTGGAAAAATCTTTCCTGAATAAAGTATCCAGAGCATCAAGGAGGTCTGTCTTGCCATTCTTGCTCATTTTGTCTTAGAAGGGTGGACTTTGGAAGCTACTAATTAATTTCACCACAAACAGAAGATTGAAAGAATTAGAACATAAGATAGGATGTTTGATTAATCGCTGTATCGTGGTGCATTAGAAGGAGGAGACTATAAATATTAAAAAAGCATTTTAAAAATGAAATTATACCAGGGCCAGGGAGATAGGTTAATGGACTAAATGCCTGCTTAGGCAACTAAAGGACCAGAGTTTGGTGCCTGGTATTGCATGCCCCATCAGCCTTGCCCCTGGTCACACTGAGGGAGCTACAGCATCGGGATGTGGTGGTACATGCCTGTAATCCCAGCGTTGGGGAGGCAGAACACAGGAGTATCACTAAGAATATGAGCAATGTAATGAGACCTTATACAAAATACATACTTTTTAAAATTTTAATTTTCATTACTTTTAATAAGAAATAACAATGAGAGTTTCAAAACATGTTAGTGGCTCATTCGCAATAGTTGAGATACTGAATATTGTTGTACTCACAAATGTTATACAGAGCACACAGTGCAGACGTGGGTGACAACTTTTTTAATCGATATTGATTCTGAAAAGAAAAAAAAAAGAATAAGAAAGAAAAAAAAAGGAGAAGGAAAGAAAAAGTTTTCTTCTTCTTTTTTTTTTTTTTTTTTTTTTTTTTTTTTTTTTTTTTTTTTGGTCTTTTTGAGACAGGGCCTTGTTATGCAGTTCAGGCTGCTCTTGAGCTCACTTTTGTAGCCCAGGCTGGTCTCGAAACTCACAGCGATCCTCCTGCCTCAGCCTCCCAAGGGCTGGGATTACAGGTGTGTGCCACCACGCCTGGCTAGTTTTCTTCTCTTTGAACTAGGAGGAAGTAGTTGTACATACAGTCCAATGTTTCATAATTGCAGTGGGTTACCAGTGAAACAGGCAATGTTGAAGGCTGTTGATTTAAGCCCCTTATAGCTCATTGTACTAATCTAGCTCTGCGTTTTATGCCTTGTAATTAAGCTTTACTGTTGGATGATCAAGTGTAAGCCAAAGCAAGACCTAACAAAACTTTCTTCTTTTGTACTTTCCAGGGTCAAATCTCCTCAGGATTAACTTTGCAACAATATGCAGTGCTTTGTATAACTGTTGTCAGTGTCAGCCATTGGAATGAGTCACGGCTAATGCTTGACCAGTGTGCTCTCTGTGAAAGCCTGAGAGAACGTTTTCTCCCCAAGTGACTCTCCCTAGGCACACTATACTTCACTTACCCCTTTCCTCTGAGGTCTCATAATCTCCTTGACCAGAAAATTTGAGAAACCCCTGGGGTATAGGATGTTGCAGTACAGGCTCTCTTATGTCCTGAGTCCTCATTGACCTTGGGGGACTAGAGCCAAAATGATGACTATCCTCATAGCCTTTCTCTTTCTCCAAATTTTGGTCTGTTAACTTACATTCTCAATCCTCCAGCAGAAAAGCTTCAAGACACAATTACTTCATAACATAGGTAATCGAGCTCAACCTCACTGCCTTCCTAAATACCATACATCTTAGACTTAGCTTGACATTGGTATTTTTCTTCAATCATTGATATTCTAATAAATATAGATTGCGATAAAAGCAGTCACACATTTTTACACAGACATTTAGAAATCTAAGGATGTACAAAATTGTAGCCTGTCAAGTTTATGATAGCTTGCCTAGTCTCTTATTCTCAATTAATACCCTCTTTTATCTTTTTGTTAACCAATAATTTACTTGAGAGAGAGTATAGCAGTAACTGAGTTTACAATAGAAGCAGCACACATCTGAAAGTCCCAAATGACACGCATTCCAAGTGTCGTTTTGGTATTGCTTCAAAAATCTTTGATTTCCATTCAGCTTTGTTATGCTTTTCCATTTTTATTTCTTCCTTAGATTTCTTATACTAGGAGACTATATGATATTTACAAATGTAGGTCTGGTTTATTCACTTATGAGTATATGCTCAACATACATCCATTTATATATGAAATCTTCCAGTTTATCATTCTTTATAGGTGAGTAATATTCCATTGTATAAAAATATCACATCTTTTTTAACCATTCTTCAAATGATGGGCATTTTGGTTGTTTCCAAGATTTGGCTATTACAAATTGGGCTGCTATAAACATAGGTGAAAAGATATCACTATGTTACGATGTTTTCAGTTCTTCTGGGAAAATTCGCAGTGATGGTGTAGCTGGATTGAGTGGGATTTCCAGTTCTAGTTTTTAAAGGAGATTGCACACTGCTTTCCATAATGGTTGCATCGATCTGCATTCCTACCAGCAATGGAGAAGTGTTCCTTTTTCTTCACAGCCTCTCCAGCCCTTATTGCTGGTTGATTTCTTTATGATAGCCATTCTTTCTGGAGTGAGGTGGCATGTAAGTGTTGTTTTAATTTGTATTTCACAGATGGCTAGCGATGTGGAGCATTTCTTCATGTATTTATAGGCTTGCTGATTTTCTTTCTCTGAGAAGAGTGTGTTCATCTAGATGCCCATTTTTGATTTGGGTCTTTGAATTTTTGGACCCTAATGGTTTTCAGTTCTATATTGATTCTAGATAGAAGACCTTTGTCTGAACTCTTATTAGTTAAAATCTTTTCAAAATTTGTAGGTTGTCTTTTCACTCTGTTGATAATTTCTTTGGATGTGCAAAAACTTCTTAGCCAGAGGAGGTCCCATTTGTTGATGCTTGCAAGTGTTACACGTGCATTTTGATTTTTGTCCATGAATTTTTTCCCTACTCCAATGTCTTCAAGATTTTCTACCATTTTCTCTTCCAGGACATTTAATATTTCTCTTTTAATGTTTAGCTCTTTAATCCATTTCGACTTTAGTTTAGTGCATGGTGATAGACTAGGGTCAATTTTTAGTTTTTGGCATGTAGAGAGCCAATTTTTCCAGCACCATTGGTTAAAGAGGCTGTCTTTCTTCCAGCAACTGTGTTTGGTCCCTTTGTCCAAGATAAGGTGGCTGAATGTGTTTCTATCTGCTTCTGCATCTTCTAATCTATTCCACTGATCCTCAGGTCTATTTTTTGGCAGTACCATGCTGATTTTATTACTGTAGCTTTATAGTATAACGTTAGGTCAGGAACTGCAATACTTCCTGACTTACCTTTGTTGCCCAGGATTGTCTTTGCAAATCTGGGTCTTTTTTGGTTCCAAATAAATTTTAGGAGTGATTTCTCTGGGTCTGTGAAGTATGTTGATAGTATTTTGATAGGAATTGCATTAAATCTGTATAACAATTTAAGGAGTATGACTATCTTCATAATGTTGGTTCTTCCTATCCAGGAGCAGGGAATATCTTTCCATTTTCTGAAATCTTCTAGGATCTCTTTTTTTCAGAGTACTATACTTTTCACTGAAAATGTCTTTTCTTTCCTTAGTTAGGTTGATTCCTAACTATTTCATTTTCTTCGGTGCTATCCTAAAAGGTAATATTTCTCTAATTTCTCTTTCAATGTGTTTGTTATCTGTGTAGAGGAATGCTGTTGACTTTTATTTGTTGACTTTGTAGCCTGCTATGCTACTCAATTTGTGTATTAATTCCAGTAGCTTTTTGGTGGAGTTCTTTGGGTCTTGCAAGTAGATTATCATGTCATCTACAAATAGTGATAGTTTTACTTTTTCTTATTCCTTTTATTTCTCTTTCTTGTCTAATGGCTGTAGATAATGATTCCCGAACTATATTGAATAGGAGTGGCGGTAGGGGACATCCTTGTCTTGTACCAGGTTTGAGAGTAAAAGACTTCAGTTTTTCCCCATTTAGAATTATGCTAGCTTGAGCTGGGCCATGTGGTGCATGCCTGTAATCCCAGCACTTGGGAAGCTGAGGCAGGAGGATCAGTGCAAGTTCGAAACTAGCCTGGGCTACAAAAGTGAGCTCAAGGCCAGCCTCAACTGTGTAGTGAGACCCTGTCTCATTAAAAAAACAAAAAAACAAAAAAAAAAACAAAACTTGCATTACGCTAGCTGTTAGATTGTTGTAGATGGCTTTTTATCAGGTTGAGGTAGAGGCCTTCTATTCCAATTTTCTGTAGGACTTTGAACATGAATAAATTTTGGACTTTGTCAAAGGCCTTTTTGGCATCAATTGAGATGACCATGTGATTTTTGGTCTTGGCTCTATTGATATAGGGTATTGCATTTATAGATTTGTGTATATTGAACCATCCTTGCATCCCTGGAATGAATCCTACCTGGTCATGGGGTATAATTTTTTCGATGATTTGTTGTATTCTAGTGGAGAGGATTTTATTGAGAATTTTTGCATCTATGTTCATGAGAGAAATTAGTCTGTAGTTTTCTATTTTAGTTACATCTCTTTCTGGTTTTGGTATTAGTGTAATACTTGCCTCTAGGAATGATTTTGGAAGGATTGCTTCCTTTTCAATTTCATTGAAGAGTTTGAGGAGTATTGGGGTTATGTCTTCTCTAAATTTCTTGTAGAATTCAGTAGTGAATCCATCAGGTCCAGGACTTTTCTTTG
Organism: Myocastor coypus; assembly: GCA_004027025.1. Taxonomy (NCBI): domain Eukaryota; kingdom Metazoa; phylum Chordata; class Mammalia; order Rodentia; family Myocastoridae; genus Myocastor; species Myocastor coypus. Next base: position 63,246 of record PVJA010003888.1, on the reverse strand, counting down.
TTGGTAGGATTTTTATTACATTTTGTATTTCATTGGCTGTTATTGGGTTATTGAGACTTCTATTATCTCCTTGATTTAGTTGTGGTAATTCGTACTTTTCTAGGAATCTGTTCATTTCATTTGTGTCTTCAATTCTGTGAGAGTAAAATTCTCAAAGGAGCTATTTATGATCTCTCTGGATCTCTGCTGGGTCTGTAGTAATTTCACCGTTTTCATTCCTTATTGCTTGAATTTGAGTTCTTTCTTCCCTCTTTTTGATGAGGTTAGCTAGGGGCTTATCAATCTTATTTAATCTTTCAAAGAACCTGCTTTTGGATTCATTAATTCTTTGTATTGTTTTCTTTGTCTCAATTGAATGAATTTCTGCCTAATCTTTACAATTTCTGCCCTCCTTTGGGCTTTGGGTTTCATTTGCTCTTCCTTTTCTAGTCGGTTCAGGTGCTGCATCTTTAAATTTCTTGTAGAATTCGTTCCGTTCTATTTTCTTAGTGTGTGAGTTCAGACCTATAAATTTCCCTCTAAGAACTGCTTTGATTGCATCCCACTAATTCCGATAGGTTGTGTTTGAATTTTCATTAAATTGCAGATAGTGTTTAATTTCGTGTTTAATTTCATCTGTAACCCAGTGGTTGCTGAGAGGAGTGTTGTTTAATTTCCTTGTAAGCCTGGAGTTCCTATGGTATCTTTTGTCATTTATTTCCAATTTGATTGTACTGTGGTCAGATAATATGCATGGCATAATTTCCGTTTTCTTGCACATACTTAAGCATGATCTATGGACTAACGTGATCTATTTTAGAAAATGTGCCATGTGCAGCTGAAAATAATGTATGTTTTGATGTGGTTGGGTGGAGCACTCTGTGTATGTCCACTAAGTCCAGTTGTTCCAAGTTCTTTTTCTGTTCTGCTACTTCTTTGCTAATTTTTTTCTGCTTGACCTATCTTTTTCGGATAAGGGGGTGTTGAGGTCGACCAGGAGGAGGCGGAAAAAAAGGGGGAGGTGGGACTAGGGTCTTTACCCAGCAGGCGCGTGGGCCGGATGGGTTTGGCACTGGAAGTTGAGCAGGAGGAGCAGAAAGAAAAGCCAAAATACATAAATTGATAAAATAAAATAAAATAAAATAAATCGAATTATAATAAAACTTAAAAAATATTTTAAAAATCAGGTTATCAGCTAACTTTTAAAAAACCTTTAGCTGATTGAACAAAGGGGAACATGCCAGAATGTCTATTCCTTCCAATTCTAACCTATAAAAATTATCACAGAGATTCTGTTCTGGTTTGCACAAAGTGAATTCAGCTCCTTCCTGGCCCTGGCAGAAGATGAGGGCAATACACACCTTTTCAACACTTTTCCACCAGCTTCTCAAGTAGAGTTGACATTTCCCCCAGCAACAAGCTCTGCCTCACCCTCCCACAGCAATCACTCTGGGGTTAGATCTAACAAATTGTCAATGTTTAGCTTCATCCCCCAGGACTTGTTTTTCTTTCTTTCTTGATAATTTCAAGAGTGACAGATTTCTCTTCCATTTTTTTTTCTAGTTCAAAATCATTTTAATTATCACTGCCCTGTTTTCTTAGATGATAAACTGTGAAAATGTCCTCTGGTTGTTTAGGTTACATAACTTTTTTTTTTTTTTTTCCTTTTCTTAAGACAAAACAAAACGAAAACACTTGATTGTAGTACAAGTAGTGGATATGACCTAGAGGTCTATTGATTTACTCATTTATTCATTAGGAAGGGAAACCAGAGCTAAGATAAGAGGCAATTCATCTGCTGTGCTCACCCTAGTTTGACTGCATAGATTTTTCTTAGTCACACTTTATTGCAGAGGTTCTGCAGGGAGTGGCAAAAAAACTTGCATTTTTGTGTCTTACTGAAAGTTTTAGTCCCTAGATTATAATATTTACCTAAACATCAACCAGCCTGACTAAGAAGATGAGGTGGGAAGAGGACAGCAACTTCTTAAAAGTGACCCCAACATGAAGATGTGAGGTTATGCTGGATATAGCAATGCCTACGCTGATCTTTTAGGGAACAGTGCTGCCTCCTCTGAGCCTTGTATCCCTAATTGGAAATGAGGCATAATGAACTTGTTTAGCTCATATGTATGGTTAATGTGCAAGAACATGGTAGGTGGCCATATCTGTGGTAAATATTCGTGCTAATAATAGAGGATCTTATAATTCTTTGTTTGGCTTCTTTGGTCTTAACTAAAGTAGCAGTTTAGTCTAGCACAGTACCTACTTTGTTAAAGGAGTCTGATATGTTAAGGCACCTTTAAATATGAATATAAGTGGATGAAATTGCCTTAGTCAATGACCTTGAGCAAGCCTGAGAGGCTTTTCAAAGAATTTAGGGGGTGTTTGACTTAAAACATATGAAACTGTTCTGGAGAAAGAAAATATTCTTTATTCCTGTGAAATACCAGTACAGTTTAACACTGTGTCATACAACTTGGCACTTCAATTTCCTTTAGTGATACTTTTCCAAATTTTTGTACTCTCTACTTCTACAGCTTGGGAAAATATTTGTCTATAATAATATTGCTAACAATGATAACTGTGAGTATTTATTTAAGAGTTTGGTCCTTTTCTGTCCTCACTGTACTATACATCTTAACTCACTGAATCTCAATTTAATTCTCACCCAAAGGTGCAGAGGAGGCATAATTTCTATTTTATATTTCAGATAAAGAAATGGACACTCAAGGTTAATCAAGAGAAGTTATACTGTCAAAATTGGCAATCCTCTGAACACAAGTCTAATTTTAGAATTTTACTGTGAATATTTTTTTTCATTTTCCATGATAGAGTTCTTTTGCCTATACCCTGCTACCACAAAGCAGGCAATCTAAATATGTCACTGTTCATTAGCTGTTTGTATGGACAATCATGCTGCTTTCTGAGGATGTCATAGCTGACAATGTGTTAACTAACCCTCTACTATGAATAGCCTTCTGGATGAACCAGCTTTCAGACTGGTGGGGTTGTTCTTGTCAACTTAGTTTTAATCCCGACTTTCCTAATCACAAAGCTTCTTTTTCTTCTTTTTAGCTATGTGGAAACAGCACAAATAGTGTTTCAGCTAACAAAAGCTCCTGCTGCCAACCAGGAATTGTTTCTTCCTTTCCTGGCTTGAAGCTTGGTTGCTCTGCTGTTAAACAACTAACAGCAGTTTCAGCACCAGGGACAGCGTGTTTTAATGAAGTCTTAATGGGATGTAGAGTTGGACAAACCTTGATTAAAATGGAATAGCCTGATTAAAGATTACAGTCCATTCCCATTTCTTTCCACAATTCTGATTTTTCTTTTGGGTCTCAAGCTTCTATCCCCTGACCGAGAAGACGGCATTGCACTTTGTGTGTGCTATGCCTCCAAATAACTTTTAATTAGACATTTAAATTAGACTGGTGCTGGTTCACTGAATCCAGAGTTTTTATATTTATTCAATCCAATTATTAGGTGTTTTAACTCACCAATTCATGGCTTGCCATTTATTTTAATATTACTCACTATGACATTAAAACTATAACTCCTAGATTTTCTCATAAAGAAAATGAGATATAAATGCACAGAATTAAGAATAGAAATTCTAAGCAGTCAACTATAATAATAAAAAAATGCAACTGGCTTAAACCATCACATAATAATCAAAACAATATTCTGTAGAGAGTTTCTGAAAGAAGGAGAATGAACGAAATATAATGTGAGGGGAAGTATAGAGGCAACTACATAGAGGCGTCCTAACGGATTTCTTTACACATTTTTTGTCAAGGTGAGAGGCGAATATGGGCCTTTTCCAGGAAATGGTAAACTATGCTTACTCGAATTGTGGCCAGGATTGTGTCTCAGTCACAGGCTCGGGAAGTCTCCTGGGATGGATGAGCCTGGGTCATGAGACAAGAAGATGAAGGAGGGCGGCACAGCCCCATGTTAGAGCAAACCAAATACTTGCAATATTTAAGGTATTCTTTGTCCAATAGAATGCTGTTCTTATGGACTTTGGTTAGTGCTTAGTGTTCTAAGACTTAAACTGAATTGTCCATTTGATGGGATTAAGAAACTACTGGAGAGGTGATTGGATCATGGGAACACTGCACTTCTTAGTGAATTAATCCACTGTTATCTATGAAAACTATACTATGAGAAGGGGGCACTTTTGGAGGTTGAAAGCTAGGCATAGGCTTTTTTGAGAGTAAATCCCTTCCTGATGTTCTTCCTCTGTGCTCTGCTTCTCAGCCCCCACCAGCTTAGCAGATTTCCACCATCACCCTCTTCCACTGTGATATTTCTGCCTGAGAACAGCCAGTCATGAACCAAACTTTCTCAAACAATGACTCAACTAAACCTACCCTTCCTTAAGGGTGGGGATAGGCATTTTTTAGAAGCAATGGAAAAGCTGACTAGTACATATATCTTTGAGGAGAAAAATAGTTCAGTGACAAAATGATAATGATAGGAGAGAATTGCAAGTATGAGTCCTGAAGTGGTTCATTAACTCTGAGTTCAGGCTCTCCCCAAATTTTGTAGTGTCTTTGATTTTGATAGTGCTAGAAGGACTCAGGTGCTAGAGAAATAAAAGAATCCATCCATAGAGTTTGAAGGACGTGTCAGTGGATTGTCTTCTCCTAATGTTCCAGTGCAAGAAAATTCAGTGTTAATCCCAGTCACTGGCTCTGTCTTGAGCTTCCCATGCACAGTCTTCTCTAACTGTGTTAGATCAGTGGCTAATATGAGTTCATGGGCACCCACTGTTTCTTTTTGTAATTTTAATTTTACTAGTACATGTTTGCTATAGACAGTGATTCTATTCATCATGGGGAGTTGCTACATACACATATCACACTATTCTTTCCTATACTCCCAACTCTTGTTTCACTTTATGTTTGTTTCATTCAGCGTCAGTGAAAGGGAGCAAGTACAACAAACCACTGGCAGGCTCCTTGTAATTAATGAAGAGTATGGACTGGGAACCCAGGAACACATAGAGGGACAATTAAAGTATATCCACTAACTACAGTGATCAAATTTTTAATGAGTTTTTACCCATGGATTTGAGTCTGACACAAACATGAAGGTTTGGGGGGATATTCAGTTAAGCATCAAGTGCTGTCTTAATGAATTATATTTTCTACTGTGCTATTAAAGCTGAGTAAGGTCACATTCCATGCCCTTTTTTTCCCAATATGGCTTAATTTTGAGAGAAAAGGGTAGATTTCCTATAATACAAAGTTAGCTGGCCAATTCAATGCTTTCTTCTAGAACTCAAGAATACAGCAACTATAGATCATATGTGATAATGATGGTGGCCTGTCTAGGGTTTTATGGACAGGAGACTATTGCTACATCCCTTGCTTCCTGCTGGTTATCTCCTTGACTCTTATCTTCTCCAAAATGCAACTATCTACTTTGAGCCTCTAATATTTTTTGTAAGATAATCCCCACTATTCAATATCATTAGTGATGGATTCACTATTTCTAATACTGCTTAACACACCATCTGAGACCATGACTGCTACCATTTTGTAAATGGTTAAGTTCCTAAATCTCTGTGTAGCAATGCATAAAATTTCTTTCTTCCTTTTTTTTTTTTTTTTTTTTTCCATACCAGCTATTGAACTCAGGACTCTGAACTTGCCCGGTAAGAGCTTATCCTGGCCCCAGAATTTCTTTCTTTTTTTCACTTTCTATAGGGATTCAAACTTTAGAATATCAACAATTGATAGAAAATACCCATTTCATGTTATGTCTAAGGCATTTGATACTTAGAAAGATGGTGATGTTATGCTCAAGTGCCTATGTTATAGGTAATAATATCATCAAGTTTTTCTGGAGGGTTACTAACTTGAATTGCCAGTCCAAATAATTAGAGAAAAAGAAGGGATACAAGAATAGCCACTATATTGTCTCTAGCCCTTCAATGTTAGTTAGGACACAGGACATAAAAGAACCAGTGACTAATTATGGAAACACAGTTACACAAGCATTTTCTACGACACTGTTATTAATATGCTATATTGCTTCTGTACGCCTGTGCCTTTTAGGATTCTTTCTGTATTCCTGTACTAGACAGGTATTTGTGATGATTAGCATCCTGATTTTTAGTTTTCCTAAAGTACATCAATAAGACTTTTGAAGCTGTTGGGACCTTTGAATTTCATATGGTGTGAGATAAGACTCTTTCTCATTACTCTAAGAATAGTCCAGCTGCCAAAGCCATTCAGAGATCCACAGAGGGAGATCTAGTTGGCAGGGCTTGCAATAAACTCTTATTAACACTATCAAAAATAATCTGCTTTTGTCTTGACCTCACTTTAGATTCTCAGCAGGCATAATGGACAGGTTTGCAGGGTTTCCTTTTCCATTTTCAAAGATGAAATGCACATTTCCTTTCATCAGATTATAAATATACAATATAAATGGAAAGTTCATTGCATTGCTTGATAACAGATATAAGCTTCCCAATGGATGCCCCTCCATCAGAAGATGTGTAAGATATCTTACAGATTTTTTTTTGGTTAATACAGGGGGTGAATAGGTTTTATTTTCCAGTTTGTGCACTTTAACCTTTTGATACAATGGAGACATGTTTTGTATCAAATTTCATGGAGGAAAATTGTATTTTTTTGTGTTTGTTTCCAGGTAGTTGTACTTTTCTGTGGTTGATCCCATGTGATTTTTTTTTTTTTTTTTTTTTTTGCAATTACCCACCATGTCCAAATTTTCCTATTAGATGTATCTCCTGACTATTACTTTGTTTAGGTGCATGGTTGGGAGGAAGTGTGGAAAGGAAGAGTGAAAGAAAACTATTATCAATTACTGGGGTAGCCAATGACCATTGAATTCAACTTAGGCTCACAGTATAGGTCAGAGCATATTAATACACCAATCGTTACATTTGATTGGCATTTTATGGCTTGGCTTGACTTCTCTGTGTGGCCCATGCTGACTTTGAACCTGCAGTCCTTCTGCCTCAGGCTGCAGGTGCTGAAGTTACAAAAATATGCTTCTACACGTAGATCACGCACGTCATGGTTTTATTTCTGTCATCCAGTTTCCATGGCAAGTATAAAGCCTTCATTTCCTTTCAACACATAGGAAAAGGAAGGCCCAAATATTTGTCATGATGTCTGACTGAAGTCATGTATTTAAAGAGCATCGGTTCTGGTTTGCAGTCATGAGGTTCTTGGCTCTTTCTCCTTTCTTTAAAGAACATAGGAGGTGGAACACAGAGAGCACGAGTGAGAACCACGGCGTTTTCTGTGATTCCTTCTGGTTACTTGTGTTGTGCGAGAACTTAGCCTTGATTTTCCCATTTATAAAATAATAATAACTTTGGGTACACTTTTGGACTGTATATTTTAATTTGAGGAGCATGTTTTTTCAGTTCTTTATATATTCTAGATATTAGAGATTTGTCAGAAGAACAGCTAGCATAATTTTTCCCACTCTGTGTGTTGTCTTTTAACTCTATTGCTGTTTTGTTTTGCTGTCTAAAGCTTTTTAATAAGATGAGAGCCTAGCTGTAGACTCTTTGTGATAATTTCTGTATGATCAGGGCTTTGCTCATAAATTCTTTGTTTACATCTGTGTCTTCCATAGTTCTAATTATCCTATCTCCCAGCAGTTTTAAAGTTTCTGTTTCAATATTTAGATCTTTGATCTACTTTGATTTTAGTTTTAGTGCATGATAGACACGGATTTAGTTTTAGTCTTTAGCATGTGGGAGGTCAGTTTATTAAGCAACATTTATTTAAGAGTCGATAGTTTTTCTAGTGACATGTTTTACCCTATGTCAAATGTCAGGTTGGTGAGTATATTTGGAGTTGTTTCTGCATCTTCTAGTCTGTTCCATTTGTCCTTAGGTCCAATAGAGTAGCTCTCAGCCATAAGGAAGGATACAATTGAAACATTTATCATTAAATAGATGAATACTGAACCATAAGCATAAGTTAAGTACATTAGACATGTGTAAATATCACATTATCTTTCTGGGATGAGAAAATGAAAATATAAATAAGAATAAAAATGTAACACAGATGTCGTGAAATAGAAACTATTCAAAAGGAGAAGAAAACTGGGGGGGGGAGAGAAGAAAAAAACATGAAGAAAGAAGAATAAAGTGAAGTTTTGTGACAGGGAAGGGAAAAAGGTTGTTTTTTTTTTTTTTTTTTTTTCTTTAATTATGGCTGGCTCAGCATGCCTTCGGGGTGGGCATGTGGTGCCAGGATTGAACTGCAGTCTCTGCAGTTGCCTAAGCTTTCCTAAGCAGGTGCTTTAGACCACTAAAGTGTATTTCTGGTCCTGGAGCATGATTTTTTTTTTTCAGGGGAGGGGAAAGAGGTCTTAAATGAGGGATGGGAATGGGGAAAAAAAAGAGTAAAGTTACATTATACACAGATTCAAATTCCCTATAATGAATGTATTCATTATGTATACTTGAATTGTACCAATAAACTAAAATCCCTGTTAAAATATGAGATGATTTTGTTATAATAAAAAGATATTTTATTTAAATAAAAAAGAAAAACTATACTTTGTGAATAAAATGCAGTTGCTTGGAGGGTTTTCTAACAATTTAGGGTAACATTGATGGTAACTGGAGGCTGTTACGAAAGAAACTGGTCCACACTCCAACAGTACCTAGTCTTACGTAAAATATGAATCTTGAACCAATAAGAAAATCTGGAACAGGGGGCTGGGGAGATAGCTCCATGGCACAAGTGTCTGCCTGGCAAGTGCAAGGTTGTGAGTTTGGACCCCAGTCCCACAAAAAAAAAAAAAAAAAAAAAAAAAAAAAAAAAAAAAAAAAAAAAAAAAAAAAAAAAAAAAAAAAAAAAAAAAAAAAAAAAAAAAAAAAAAAAAAAAAAAAAAAAAAAAAAAAAAAAAAAAAAAAAAAAAAAAAAAAAAAAAAAAAAAAAAAAAAAAAAAAAAAAAAAAAAAAAAAAAAAAAAAAA
>PVJA010003888.1:0-54186 GCA_004027025.1 Myocastor coypus | reverse complement strand
AAATCTGGAACAAAATTTTAAAAATATACGGCACCTTTTAAGAGGCCTGTAGGACCAAAAAATAGGTGGAGAACTTCATTCATCATTTGAAAAATGCAAATTAAAAACATAGTGAAATAAAATGGCATATTCTCTATGATCTCAAGAAACAACAAAGAAGAAATGAGATGAAACAAAACCCAAACTCTGTGAACAATACAATATAACAAGCGCTTGCAAAGCTATAGAGCACTGCGAAAATTGATATTATGAGAGTGAGAGTGTAAAGTAGCCCAATCTTTTTGGAAATTGGAAATCAAATAAGGTTGCATATATGGAAATCTTATAACCCAGTAACTCTGCTTTTAGGTATGTATCCAAGGGACATGTACAACAATCTTTATAGCATAAATTTACACAAGAGCTCTCTCTCTGCAAATCTCCCAAATGCACATTTAACAATAGGAAAGATGAATAGTGGCATGTCTAAACTGTAGAAGAATATTCAGGAATGGGAAAACAAGGACTATTACAGCAAGCAGCGGTAGAAATGTATCTTACAGATGTATTCAGTGAATGGGGTCAGATAGCACAGAGCACATCATATGTGATTTCATTCTTACAAGATTCAGCAAGTGACAACCTGTTAAATGTCAGGACTGTGGCTACTTTTCAGGAGATGGAAATTATGGGTAAATGGAACCCTGGTTGCTTCTCTTATGTGACCTGGAAACTGATTACAGTTTTAATGGAACTAGTATGCAGTTTGTGAAAATTCATCAGAACATACATTTAGGATATATATATATATATATATATATATATATATATATATATATATATATATAATTTCAATAAAATGTGAAAAGCAGTCTTAACTTTCAGCAAAGTTCCCAAAGAGTTTTTAAGGGAAATTCCTTTTAAGGAAATAATATTCCACCATCCTTCTGATAACCTAGGAATTTTTTCCATTTAACACAACATTCCCTCTATTCAGCCTGGCATCTGCTGTACATCTGTATCCCCTTGGCACACAGCACGTTTAACAGCCAGATGCTGAAGACAAATAACGGCAGTCGGAGATTGAAGTTAACATGGATTGGCTGGGGAGGCAAAGGCAAGCTTTCTATTGATATCAGAAACAAATAGCCAAGTTGACAGGGGAGCTGGGGAGAAGAAATTGATCAGTTTTGGCAGCACTGGCCATTTTGGCAGATTTTTCAGTGGTTTCTGGTAGATGGTGAAGGGGAAGCTCTGACACAAAGCAAACAATGGTTATGGACAGTGTGGGGGACGAGGCTTGAAAGCTGCCGAGTACTCTTTGCCCTTGCTGACCTCATTGCTGCCACAACCTGTCTCTGCCAATACTTTGTACCTCTCTTATACATTGCTTTTGAAAAATATCTAACACACATGCCAGTAGAGATAAATACATAGAGAGAGAAAGAGACTTTCTTTTATAAAAAAATGAAAGAAGAATGAAATCAAAGTAAGTTTGAATACCCACAGCATGCAAGGAATGTTCATAGGTATTAACGTGTTTAATCGTCGTAGTATCACGTCCAGTGGTGAAGGTTATTCTCATTTATATGTTAGGGTATAGATATAGAGTTCAAAACTCTTGTCCATCTCCTTAGTAAAGACAGAGCTCAACTCTGAACATATAGCTTTCTGAATAAAACTTCTTTCTCTTTCCATAAAAACAAGTACCCACTGTGGAAATAGCTCTGGTTCTCCTACTGTGCATTGCTAATGAAGATGAAAATTCTATATGAGACACCGGGCTGTCATATCTGTCTGGGGAATTTATGAAGACAGGAATGAGACTGTTTCTTAAAGAGGAGGGACACATTAAATCCAAAACACTAAAAGAGAGCAACTGTAATGTGCTCCCCAAGGTTAGCAGAGTGAGGACCTTTAGTAACAGGTCCTCTGTTTTTTACTCCTATAAAAGTTATACTGACTTGTATCCCTATATTTTCACCTCTCCCTGGAAGAATTGTAACTTTAAAAATGCAGAAATAATTAAACCTTAAAAACCTATTTTCCTGTTGGTGGGGTCCTAGTAGCATGGTAGGTAGCAGAAGGTATTGTTTGGAAGAAGAAATGATATGCTGACTTCGAACAAGTGTAAGTTAATGTTTCTTGCTGTTCAGTTTGTTTGATGGCATCCAAGGGGGGCATACCTGGTTCTGGCTTATATTTTATGATTTTTGATTGTAGTGGCTAACAATGATTCCATTCTTGTTATCCACTGTCCCAAAATGGACACTCATGACATATATATTTCCACGCTTGTTGTCACTATGTGAGTCTGTCCCAGTTTGGAAATATTACTAGTACTGTTTCTTAAACATTCTAGTATGTTTTGGCACCCTATGTTCCCTTTAATATTTACCCTGGACTGGATTTTATTCCTCATTTTATATATATATATATATATATATATATATATATATATATATACTCTGTTTTAGGAAATATCGTCTAATGATTTTATAAATTTGTGATATTGCTTTATATTCTTTAAAAGTTTGAATTAAATTTTTTAATTGAAGAGTGTACTCTAAGAGGACCTGGTACATTAAGGGCAGTACAGCCATATCCCACAACCTGGAGGTAGCTATGGCCCTCACTTCAGCAGGAGAACTTGCCACAGTTCCAAGCAGGTGATGCATGTACAGGTGATACTACCTTGATCTGTTTTTCTGTTTGCTTATAAGTATCCCAAAATTGCTCTTTTAGAATCTAGAAATCATGTTTGTTTCATTTTGGCTTTGCTAGAATCAGCCACTGAGATGGGTTCATTGGCAAGAAATCCCAAGAAACACTAGCTGAAGAATGGAGAAGAATGGCTGGGTGAAACAAGAGCCCAGGGAAGTGTTTGATGTCAGTGGTGAGCATGTGCAGCGCTACTTAAGAACTGTGTGGTGAACGTGGACCATACCTTACCGATAGCCTTCTGAGTTGAAATGCCTGGGTCTTCTTTGTTGGTTGAGGACTTCCTGGAGAAAGTGGTGCCCATTCCCCAGCACTTCTGGTCAAGTGTACTTGCACGTACAGCGGACACCTGAGATTAGAGCCCTTCTCAGAAATCTCAGAAGCAATTGCTGGCAACTGAAAGGCAAACACTGCAGTACCACATGGACTAAATGAGGCACCAACAATGGCTGCTACATGGCTGTGTTTTCTATTTCAGAAGGAATTATGACCCCTCCAGCCTTAGTAGAAATAGTAAAAAGTGTGCTGCTTTTTCTTTATGCCTATTTTAGAAGGCAGACCCATTGTCCTCTAGTATCAAAGGTTTCCAGATAACAGCACATTTATACATTTCTATTCTCATTAAAATCTAGAGTTCCCAGACTCCCTGTATAAAGGTTTTCTCCCCTTTATTACTTTCTCTTCAATGTACCCAACATTTCCATCTCTTCTGTCCTAGCATATCTACAAGATTTTAATAACACATTTACCAAGATATGTTCCTCTTCTTGCATGCCATATATTATGTAATCAAGTAGACTAGTTTTTGTACAACCTTTTTAAATTTTTTTTATTTTTCTCTTGGAATTAGATTACATGACTTTATTGTTTATATATGGTGGTAATTAAGTACATGTAGATTCCACATCAAATTGTGAAAGATATTACTCTTTGTTGCTAGGCAAATAATCTAAAGCACACTTAACATTTATATCTAGTTGTTTAGATTTCCCAATTATCAATAAGACTAGCATTTAATCCAAGAAATTATTATTACATCTTCCCATGATATCACATACAAATTGATCAGCACAACAATTAACACATGATAGCACTCACTGTTGATATTTCTGGTAATAACAAGTAGAGCTTCTAGGTTAATAAATTGCTTTTCAGGCAATCTTAGCACTCACAGTGTGAATCATTAGTTTTGGGTCTGATGTCTTGATTCACTGGGTCTCAATCGCTAGCACTAAAATCTTCCTCCCCCAAATTTAAAATTTAGATGGGCAAGGATTTACATAAATTGCTTATATTGTGAGTAGTGACATGTGTTCAGCATGGGCCTGCTTGCTCACCTTACAGGAAAACACCATCCTGTACAGGCCTGCTTACACACCTCTTATGTTTTGTTCATTTTAAAAATGTATTCTTATTATAATTTTTTATAATAGTTAATACATTGCATAGTGTTGTCCTCATCATGGTTGTTCAGAGTACAAGATGCAGACATGATTTCTTGTCTAAACCTCATTAGTACAAATCTTTCTTTTCATTGCACAAAGAGAAAGTAGCTGTATATTTAGTCCAATAGTCCATAACGGTAGTGGATTATCAGCTCATCTGGCATTTGTATACTCTTTCAATTACAGTAAGAGTTGCCTGGAGATGGGAAAACTGTAAAGAGATAAAGTAGCAATTATTTTCCTTTGCCCTGGTCTTCATTGTTCAAATTATATTCCAAGGCAATATAAAACATTCCTAGACTATTAGGAGAGAATAAGGTCTGCATGAGAGGAGACCTAATTATTCTTCAAGCTTTGTGTTAATTGCACAATGCAGTGCAAACAATAAAGGATATATGACTGTAAATGACCTCATTGAGAAAGATCTCTATAGAAGTTCATGGAAATTAGACAAAATTATTTCTTTTTTAAGCAATAAATTCTTAGCTATTTCTGAGAATTAAAAGTATCACTCTAAAAACAGTAATTTACAGCAGGATATAATCAGTGCCAAGTCACTTTCTACCTTTCCAATAAGGCTAAGGTCTAAAGCATTAAAAATGGATAAAATAATTTAAAAGAAATCACTGTCCATTGTTAAAGTTTCACTTGAAAACGACAAAGGATTAAAATCTTTTTTTTTTTCCTTGTTTCAGAACCTTTGTTTGTTTATTCACTCATTTTTATGGCTGGCTCAGCCCACCCCGAGGGTAGGGCTGGCACAGCATGTGGTACCGGGGATCGAACCGCGGTCCCTGAAGCCGCCCAAGCCTTCCCATGCAGGAGCTTTAAACCACTGAGCCATCCCGCCAGGCCCAAAGGATTAAAATCTTAAAATTTAAAAAACACAATACCGCTGTTAGTCCTATTGTGCAATGGAAAAATTTAGCATTACACATTGCTGTCCGCCATGTAGTTATGTAATTCACAGATATCAGCATATAGAGTTAGTCAGGGTGAAAATCTACCCATTAACTGCTATTTTCAAAAACCTAGTGGAAATTCTTAGGACCATTGCCTCACCCATTTTGTTTATATAAATGTATGGTTTTGTCCCTACCATATTTCCTAATTTCTTTCTTTTCTCTATGTTGTTTAATCCTTAAGTTTTCTCTTCCCATTTAACTGTGTTATACCTTTCAATTTTTAGTTCTTCTTTTAAGTTCTTATACTAGGGAGACAATTTGCTATTTATACATGTGAGTCTGATTCATTTCTCTTATGAGCATAGCTTCTAGTAAGTTGCATCCGCTTTCCTACAAAGGCTTTGAAATTATTTTTCTTTATAATTGAGTAATATTCTATTGTATAAAAACTCCACATCTCTTTCTTCTATTCCTCAGGTAATGGGAATTTTGGTTGTAAACTGCCTGAATTGCAAAATATACTTATAAAAATAAAAACACCTTAAGTAAGAAAAAAGGAAAAAAACAAAATTTTAATCTGCAAATTTAAAATTCATACTTGCAGAAAGTGGAGAACTTATTCAGTTAGTACCACCTGTCTCTTTCTGTCTCTGTCTCCACTTCTGTCTCTGTCTCTCTTAATCTGTCTCTCTCTAACATACATACACACACACACACACACACACACACATACACACACACACAATTGCATAGTTGGATCTCCTTGTTTCAAAAAGTTACGCACTTCATAAAGTTGCCACCGGGGCTGGGGAGATAGCTCCGAGGCACAAGTGCCTGCTGGGCAAGTGCAAGGTCGTGAGTTCGAACCCTGGTCCCACAAAAAAAAAAAAAAAAAAAGTTGAAGTTGCCACCAACATAAAATTAGCTAACACTGAACAAATGCTCCTAAGAGGGGAAAATATATGGTTCGGTTCTTGCAAGCTTCTGGTCATGACATGTTGGTCAAATAAGTGCCATTTGAGTTTTATCAGTTCATTTGGGAGCATACCTTTTACACAGTCCAGTTTCATCTGTAAAAACATGCTCTTTCAAATAACTCTTTTCCTCAACACCTAGCAAATATTTAAAAATTAGTTTTTGCAGTTCTTGACTTGTAAAACCTACAAGTTTAGTTTTCATGTCATATAGCTTTTGGGAATGTACAAGCCAATCATCACTACTTGAAAAAGAGTTTAGATTTTTTGGGACCTGGCCAAGATGACCATAACATTATTTGAATTTCAAAAATTTACATCATTGTTGCTCACTATGCATTTTTTAAATCAGGTGCTATTTTATGAATTCACAGAATTAGTTTTTTCTCCATCTTTTCTATAGTATCATCATAAACTATTTGTTATTTCCTGAGTGCTTTCATGAGCAGCTAGCTCCATTTACAGAATGGAGAACTTCCTTTTTTTTTTCCTAGCTGTATCATATTGTTGATTTACTAACACTGAAGTCTCATACAATAGCGCTGTAACTCATGAGTAAATGGAATTCACCTAATATATTTTTTTGCTAAGATATATATATATATCTTAGCAAATATATATATATATATATGTATATATATATATATTTATATATATATAGTCTTCTTGGACTTAGGAACAGTAGTACTATACTCAGGGCCATTTTAAACAACAAAAGCACAAGCAAAAATGCTCAAAGACTGAAGAATGAAGCATTAAACAGGTTGTGAAAAAAACACTGGTTCACAGATTGAGATATGTAACAAGAAGACAGAACATTGCTTTTATTAGAGTTTAGTTGGAAGCATATAGCTTGAACAACTCAGATGTCTCACTACTTTTTATGTATATGTAAATAAAAGTTCTTCCAGTGCTAATTAGTTTAGTATGCGAATTAGTAGATAGAGAATGCATAAATGATAAAGATTAAGTGTAAATTCTTGTTCTTTGGTGGTTAATATATAAGAGCTGGGAAAGTCAAACAGATATTTAAATTTTTTTTATTTTATGAAAAAAATTCATAACTAAATGTTATGGATGTATCCATATAATATTATAAAGCCTTATGCATTCATGTGCAGGGCTTTTTTAGAGGTGAATGAATACAGTGTGTATGACTGTTTCATGGCACACTAACATGATGAAAGGTGATAGGATTAAGGGTAGGTGATTACTCAATCAGTTCACTAATTAGTTTGGCACTGCATTAATCTTAATGGCCTGGATATAACACCAGAAGTACAAAGAGGCTTGTCTTGCTCTCACTTCTGATTACTCTTGCTTTCCATGAACTTTTTTCTCCTCTTTTATGACCTTTTGCAAACCACCCACCTTGGGCCAAGACAATTATGAGCAGAATGCTTTACAAACTGTGAGATAAATAAAACTTTTTACCTTTTTAAATTTTTTTAAAAAATTTTTATTTTTATTACATTTAATAAGAAATAAAAATGTGGCAGTTTCAAAACACATTAATAGTACATTTCCAAAATTTGATACAATGCATATTGTTGTTCTCCTATTAGTTATACAGAGCACAGGGTGTAGACGTTATAATCTTTCTAATCATCATTGGTATGAAAATTTTTTTTCTCATTGAACTAAGAGAAAGTATTTATATACATAATCCAATGTTTGATAACCGCAGTGCATTATTGATAAAACTGGCAGTGATGGAAGGTATTGACTTAGGCCTTTTACAGCTCAGCATATTAATCTAGCTTTGCGTTTTATGCCTTGTGGTTAAACTTTTCTGCTGGGTTGTTGAGGGCAAGTTTAAGCAAGACCTGTATAACAAAACATGTAATTTTTATATCTTCCAAGGTCAGTCAAATCCCCTCAGGTGTTAGATACTTTGTTTTGTCAATGAGAAAAGCAGCTAAAACAGAAGTTTTGCACCAGACACTTTGGGTCATTGGTGTGGCTGTACTTGACTATGTGATTTAAGAAACTTTGAGTTTGCTTGTGGGACAGGGAAGAGTAAAGAAAGATTTGGAGATTCCAGCTGAGAAAATGAGAGATGGAAACTCTTAAGCTGTACTTGATGGGAGATTTTGGTCAGAACTCAGAAGGTCAGTAGGCTGATATAAGTCCTGGTCAAGACTAGGCTCCAGGATTTTCTGCTAGGATAAACTGCATTGGTAGCTGGGCTCCAGAAGATGTGTTATTTCTTAACTGAAAGTTTGTCTTGCATTTTGTCCATGTCAAGAGACTTTGCCTGAGGTAGAAAAGAAGGGTGGTAGACTAAATAATCTGGAAGAAGAAATTTCAAGGCAATCTGACATTGAGGCAGTAGCATGGTTGCTGTTGAGGGCCTTCGGCCCAATTTATATTGAGAGCAACACACCAGCAGGGTGATTTTAAAATGTGAGTTTTCTATAAATGGAACACAGTAAAGTTGTGGACTGCAAAGATATATCAGAGGAAATTATGATTATTAAGAAGGAGTAGGAGAATAGAAGAAATGTCCTGAGAACATGCCAACAAACAAAAGGACTCTGTCTGCCCTTTGCAGACTGAGAATTTAAGACTTTGGAGAAGAAAACCCCAGGATGCTATTTTATAATGGCAGCAGCCTAGGGAAGTTGCTTCTTGGAGTTTGGATTTTAGGTACTAGACCCTTACAACCAGAGAAAGAAGCCTGGCTACTGCTCCAGCTGACAGCAGACCTTGCTGTCGTCCACTCGGCACTATATTTAGGTGCATGAAGTGCACAGATAAGGAACTAGCATCTTAAAAAGTAGAGAATAATAAACAAAGCCCAAGGACAGCTGTAGTGGGCTACTTGGGGATTCCTGAAACCTGTGGTTCAAGGAGGCAGTTAACCATTTATTCTAATGGCTCCTTGGTTGTTGTCTCCTCTTCTGCTTGGAATGGTTTCAGTTAGCATTTGTACTAACCTAATGTTAGGTAAATGGTAAGAGAGGTAGTGGTCTCTAGTTTGTATTCCCCAAAGCAGTTATGCAAATTCCTTAGCCTGTCTTTGAGTACTCAGTAAAAGTAATAGCCTTCTGTGGGTCGGGGCTCACTTTAAGAGAGAAAAGTCTCAGTGAGTCCTCTGAGCTACCTTCATCGGGTCCTCTCCTTGTTTCTTTTGGCACCAACACAGAACATTACAACAATGAAGAATGAATGAGTTCTAGGGTTAGAAAGTCTTTCACCCAGATATCAGAAAAAGGCCTGGGAGGCCAGGCAGTGTAACTGTGAGATTGCTGTGTGTGAAGGTGTGAGTATAAAGATAATGATGCAGTGGAAGCCCCAGACGTTTAGAGAAGCCAGTAGCATGAATCCTTTGAGGAAAATTGCAAGGAATGAGCAGAGTGGCCCAAGAGGAGCCACGGGAGCTACCACCACCAGAAGTGCTACAGGGGTGGATCACCCTGAGCCCTTTGTACCTTGCCACAGGTTGCCTCAGATGCTGCCATGAAACCACTGAGTGTAAGGATTTCCCTGCTGGGTTTTCTCCTTGCCTTGATTCCATTCCTCTGTAGCTCCCTACTTTTACCTTTTGAAATGGTAATGTCTATCTTGTGCTGTTGAATGATGGCAGTTTTTATCTTTACAAATGAAACATTTGTACAGGGCCTCAAAACTAAGAGTTTGCCTTACCTCTCAGAGAACACTTTGAATATGGAATCTTCAGCAATGCTGAAACTATTAGGACTTTGGAAACTCTTGTAGATGAACTAATTGATTTTTGCATAAAGGGATGCTTTTTGCATGAGTCTTTGGGGAGCCAGGAGTGGAATGTTGGGGCTTGTTTCTAGATGTTCCTCCAAGCCTCGTGCAGTCATAGACGGTGCTTTTTCACTGGTAGTTGATCACATCGTGTGTAGTTGATGTATGGTACAGAACTAAGATAAACGATGAGAGGATTAAAAGTCAGTTATTACTAAATCAGACCACTGGTTGATTAGGCACTTCCATAATCCGAGTAGGCTTGGTACAATATAATGAACAGAAAGAGGCTAGTCTTGCTTGCTTTTGCTGTCTTCTGCTTGACACAAACTGTTTTCTCCTCTCATGAAGCCCTTCTGCCAAGTCACTCTGACTTGGACCCAGCCAGTTATGGACTGAAAGCTCTATGAAGTGTGAATTAAATAAACGTTTTCCTCTCAACTTTGGTGTCATTACTTTGTCTCAGCAATGAGAAAAGCAATGAGGAAGCCAACTAATAAGAGAATAATAATAGTTATTACATTCTGTATGACCTTTAATAAGACATAAAATGTTTTACCTTTCAGATGGCAAATTCTTAGACTAGGTGATTTTTTTTTTTTGTCTAGACTTTTTCTTCTAATTTTCTCTATGCTGACATTCCTTTATTTTCAGATTAGTTCACATTCAGATCAGTTCTTATTCTAATCTTTAAGTCATTGCCTTAACATGATATCTTGGGAATTTGTCAAGCAGCACGTAGTCCTAGGTATGAATCTGATTTTTCTCAATAGTTTTAGCCATTTGATTTTTGGTGAACTTCTCAGTGTCATGGAACTTTTACTTCTTTACAGTCAACTGGATATAGAGAAATTTCTCTTCTGGCAGCAGCAGAAGAATTAAGTAATGTTTACACATTGTTCATTACATAGTATTTTGCATATTGTACATTAACTTAAATGTGTTTGATTCAAGAAATAAAAAATGTAGTGTTTCAAAAGGTGAATTGCAGGGGAGGGACCTGGGGAGATAGCTGACTAGAATAAGCGCTTGTCCAGCAAGTGCAAGGGCCTAAGTTCAATCCTCGGTTCTGAAAAATAAATAAATAAATAAATAAATAAATAAATAAATAAATAAATGTGAATTTGGGAATAATTTACCTAGTGCCATCTCAGATCCACCAATTACTCGGTATGAAAAGGTGAAAGTAAGATTAACTTTCCTCAAGCCCAATCCTGAATAAGGATGTGGAACAGAACCTCACCCAATCCATTCCATGCATGATATGAATGTGAAATAAGCCTGTGTTCTGCTCTGATACTATCACAGGGCATAAGTGCAATGAGAATCTTTTATCATAAAAGAGGTACAGAGATTCCGAGATGAATTTGATTCTGTCACAAATAGTCACAGGTCTTCAAATATGTGATTTTTTTTTTTTTTTTTTTTTTTTTTTTTTTGGTGTGTGTGTGTGTGTGAGAGAAAACGAACAGGATAATTACAACAGGGAGGTGGTGGATAAGCTTGTGTGGACCTGGAGAAGAATATGATCATCTCTAAGGATTCAGCTGTGATTGTTCTCTGTGTGCCTGTATTATCCCTGAAGGGCTATTGAGCGTGCCAAGGGAGTGATGATTTAAGAAGACTCAAAGAAAGAGTTAAGCTTTAAAGAATTTAGTGAAATTTACTCATGTGAAAAGGGGATGTGGAAATCCTAGGCTCCTAGTGGAACTTGTGTGTGAAATATACTGCAGTGTAATGGGCAGAAAGTAGTTCTCCAGCAGTAAGGAGACATTATCACATATGAAGCCACTGAAGACTTTGGAGTAGGAGACTGACTGAGAGCAACAGACCCAGGCTCTAGAAGGATTACTCCAGTACCAGCACTGACATTTGATGTGATTGTGACAGAGAGATCTATACATAGGAAGGTACAGCGGAAGACTTTCTTCTTAGTGTAGGCCACAACACTTCTCTGATTAATGAGTCTTCTAGGTAGAATTTCACTGGTCTTGGTTGAGTTGACTCTAGATGGCAGGTCAGGTTCATGTTTCTTCTACTTGTCTTGTTCTTAATGGGCAATGGATACCTCCAAACAGTGGCGTGAGTGCAGCAGAACAAATTCAACTATATAAGGACATTTTCAGTCTTTGCACAGATCAGAGCTATTTAATTCCATTGAACAAATCAGTTCAAATAGCAAAACCCACAGCTAAAGTGTGGTGAAATGTACTCTACATGGAAGCCACACAGAGTAAAATATTAAGACAAATTCTTGACACTGTCATGGTAGTTCAGGAAAAAAGAGGAATAAAACCCACCCTAAAATTTGAGACTTAGGTAATTAAATGTTTATCCATCTTCTTTTAAATTAGTTGCTAGAGCAATATGCTAGTAAAATCCAGGTACCTGAGCACATTCATTGCCCTCTGTAGATTTCCATGGACTTCAGGAAATATTTTCACATCTCAAACTTTCTCACTATTCACTTATCTGCCTCTGTGTGGAGACCGTAATTATCCCAAGCTCCATGGCATTAGCGCTATGAAATACTGGGTTTTTGTGAACTTCACTAGATTCCAGTTTCTTGACCCATAACATGGGCATAATAATTCTATCTCCTTTGAACTAAATGAGATAGGTAAGGCACCCAGAGCATTAGCGAGTATTTTACATGTATTGTGTCATTACAAGGTCACTTAGACCTCATAGTAACTCTATGAGGCAGATATTTTTTGATCTTTATATTATGGAATCATATGCCTAATGAAGTAAATGTGTACATATCCTGACCACCACCTCTATACTTGCTGTTTTATAATTCAGCAAAACTAACTTCATGCCATGCTTTCTGTACATTTATATTCATATTTGTAAAAGCTTTATGATATTTTATATATGCATTGACGTTCTTTTTAAAATTATGTCCATTGATTATTCTGCTACTTGCTTTTCTTCAGCACGACTCTTTGGAAGTTTTCTGTTTCACCACAATAAACCCACCTTACATAAAATTTTGCAGTAGTTCAGTAACTTATAAGCATATTATTCTGCCCTCCATTGTTGGCAAAGGTGCAAGTCCCAAACAATTTCTAGCAATATGGTCTTGGCTACCCTAGCACAACCTTCCTGAGGCACATGGACATACATTTCTATGGGTAAGATGCTGGCCTACAAAGTGCACATGATTTACAATCACAGGAAATTGTAGCAATCTGCAGCTCTGAGTGGATATCGGAGTTCATTCTGCTATCTTGAGGGACAAGTTCTGCTTCTTTGGCTGAAGGAAAATGGCAGATGTGGGGGGGGTGGTGACAAGACGTGCAGGAGGGAAAAGGCTTTACAAATTGGGGAGACACAAGGCCACTGTCTGTTTCACAATTTTCACCAGGCCTTTAGGGTTTAATCTGGTTTCCAATTTCCAACTATTTCTGGAAGAAAACAAAGCAAAGGCAATTCTTTTCTTTGATGGTGAAAATACATTATTTCCCATTTGCCTGTACTCAGGAGGCTTCCAAAATCCCACTTTTCTATTAAGAAATAGACTGGAGACTTTTGTTTATAACAGAGGGAACAATGTGAGATTTTTTCATCACCCATCTACCTTTGTAAACCCAGCTGGCACTATTCTAAAACCCTTCTGAGGAGCCACTCACACTCCTGATGCTTTCATTATATTTAGAGCTGCAGCTCAACACGACAAATTTCTGTCGCTAAGAAAGTCCAGGTGGCTCCAGCATATAAAACACTGTAGGAAATGTCTTTCCAAATGGACAAAACAGCAAACAGAATTTATCATGAGGCATTCCCTCCCAGAAATTGATGGTAGTCTTTGTAAGTATTGACAATAGTCAGCAGCCAATTAGGAAATAGTTGTTCTTCTGATAATTTATTAAGTTTCATCTTTGGAAACTGAACAGCAAAGCTTGGTCCTAACCTAGTAACCAAAGCTATATAATTAATTAGTTCTTGCTGGTTCTGGGCAGGAAATGGTGTTGCTGTGTTACAGTAATAATCCCAGTTGTTGTTGAATTATCAGCAAACTGCAGCTTCTCTCTCAGGGGAAAAAAAACCCCTGCAATTTAACAAATCACTGTATTTTGGGTTTTGACATTGCACAAACTTTTCAATTTCCATCTGTTCCTCTGGTTCATTAGTATTTTATTGTTGCTACAGTCAGAAACATTTTAATAGTCTTTTTATCCCTCTAAAATAACACATCATCAACTATCTTCTGTCATCCCTTTGGACACCTAAAAATGGCATGTCCATTCCAATTTTAAATAGCTTTTAGGAAGTGTTATTTTGGACATTTTCCAGAAGTCTAAGATGGCTGCCTTTGGCTAAGAACTGAGATAACTGCTTTGTGCATGAAAACAAATATTCAAGCCCTACAAAGAACTTTTAATATGGAAAAGAACAATATTATCTAATAATCTCAAAATGTTTCTTTATTAAAACTTATTGTACCACAATATAATCAAGAAATTCAGGGTATCCTCTTCTAAATGCACATACATGCACACAAACATGCCCTCTCCCAACTACACACACACAGACATGCACAAAGAGATAGAGATAGAGATAGAGATAGAGATAGAGATAGATAGAGAGAGAGAGAGAGAGTGAGCAAGAGAGAGAGAGAGAGAGAGAGCTAGAGCATGTCAATACCTTGAGGTGACTGTAGAAGGCAGTATCTATTGTAGATATTCTGGGAGTAAACTACTAGATGCCATGCAGAGAAAGATCCCTCTGAAGATGTGGCTGTCCAGCCACCATCTTGAAGAGGCCCTCTAGAAGGGATGGACCTATCACACATTCCTAGTCTCCTCGGTGCTGTGCTGTTTATCTCTAGCCCCCACAATGGTACGTTATCGGGGGAACCTGTGCTGCCTGGAGCACTATTTTGATGCTGAGATTGTTTGTCCCTGAGAATGCGCAGTGGTTTTTTGTGGGAGGGTAGAGGCTAGCACAGTGCCCATGAAAACTCAAAGTAGTTCCAACTCAGAAAATCCCCTCCAAGCAGGCCAAGCGATCCCTCTCTAACCACAACTCATACTATCACATCCTGTTATGAAATTGTCCTTTCCCAGTGTCACCTTTCAAAAGGGTTCTAAATGTGCTGCTGACTGCTGTCAGAGCTTTGAGTGTGAAGCTCACACAAAAAGGAGGCTTGAACCCAGAGCGCTATCTGCCTTCACAAGTTTAAGAGCTGTCTGAAGTTGATGCTGGTGGGAAAGCAATTCACAGAACATGCTGTGAATCCCATTAGACATTAAGAATAATTTCCCTGCTCACCTTTGTCCCTCCTCTCTCTTGTTTTTTGCTTCCTTTCCTACTTCCTTTCATTCCTCCCTCTCTTCTTTCCATTATCCTTCCCATCCCCTTTACTTTATCACTTCTTTTTCTCTCTGAGATGTTTAGTTCTTCTTCTTCTTCTTCTTCTTCTTTTTTTTTTTTTTTTTTTTTTTTTTTTTTTTTTTTTTTTTTTTTTTTTTTTTTTTTTTTTTTTTTTTTTTTTTTTTTTTTTTTTTAATAAACCAAAGAAAGTTATGCTATTCTTCTGGAGAAAGAAGGTAAGATAGATCTCTACTTAACTGTAGTCCACACCAGCTGAATGTTTGCTGGTTTAGTGCAACAGTGCATTTCAGAAATTGTTATACTGTGGAAGCACGGTGCAGGCATTGAGTATTATCTTTAAAAAACCTCTCCTTTTTCCCTAACTTAGAATTGTCTGTAACTGAGATAGCAATCAGTTGGGGCCTCTGTTGACCATTGGATTTGGCTTGTGTGCCAACATTTAAGGTGTAAAATCTTACTTTGTTCACTTGGAGAGTGATTGCAAGCATGAAATTTCTCTCCCCACCCATTGTTGTCCCCGTTCTCCAACTTCCACCAACAATGTAGTCTTAAAACTTTCCTGATGTTGTCCACCTTTCAAACACTATGACTTTCATATGTGTCCTTTACGGTCTGGCTCTGATTGTCCACTGGTTCATGTCCTAAGCGTTAAGATTTGGCCATACATCTCCAGGTCTTAGCTCTTCCCCATATTGGAAGTCAAGCACTCCTAAAGCCCAGTCTTTCCAGGTGTCTGAAGCAGCGTAATTGCTCCCCTGCTCTGAAATCTTCAGTAGGTGGCTTGTGCTCATGCATAGCTTTTCACAGTGGTTCAAGATTTCTTTTCCCTCTTGAAAATAACAGGATCAAACCGGGGTCCCTGTGAACAATCAGATTTATAGTGTTTGCTCCAGAGTTGAATAGAGTCTAGCGGGACTAGCAGGGTTTGCTGATGGCTGTATTCCTAACTACCTTTTGGCAGACTTTGTTTTCTTGTGATGCTCATGTGAAAGAAAGACCCAAAAGAAAGGAAGAAATGAATTATTTTTCTTTTCATCTTTTTGTTGTTGGTATCAGGGATCAAACTTGGGATCTTGTACATGCAAGTCAGGCGGTTATGCTGCTAAGCTATCTCCTTGGCCCTAAATTCTAATTTTGACTTTTATTTATTTTATGTATTTAATACAGGGTCTCTCTATGCAGCTTGGACTCATAGTGATCCTCCTGTTTCCAACCTCCCCAGTGATGGGGTTATAGGTGTGTGCCACCATATCTGGTCTTAGGGGGTGGTTCAGCATGCCCTGGGGACCTGGCTGGAGTGTATGTGGTGCTGGGGATCAAACTGGGGTGTCTGTGCTTGCCTAAGCAGGTGCTTAGTCTGCTGAGCAATTTTTCCTGCCAAGGAATAGATAAATTCTTAATGGCAAAAGTAAAGTTAAAAGCCCATACACAGTGTACTTTTCTGTATGATACAATATGTTCCTATTTTTGCTTCAACTGATTTTTCCCTTTTTGGCATTCTTTTCCTTTCAACTTGAACATACACATGAATCACTTGAGAATCTTGTTATGATGGAGATTCTGACTCAGCATGCCTTGGAAGCAGAGGCTGTGAGAGCCTGAAGTTTTAATAAAGAGATGAGAGGTACACACTTGGAATTTTCTTTTTTTATGTGTTTAGTGCAGGGTCTACAGGTTCTAACTACACAGACAGAGCTAATAGTGATCTCATAAGTGCTAGGATTACAGGTGGGTGCCATCATGCCCAGTCTAACACTTGGCATTTTCTTGAACGTAAACTTGTGGGTATGAAGTCAACACTGAATTGGCTTGTCAGCACGGAGGTCAGCAGGGTCTGTGAAGGAGTCAGGCCTTGACTGTAAGTCCTCTTGCCTATGCCACGTGAGCTGAGCTGAGCTGAGCAGGTGCACTGTAAGGGCAACACCTTGACCTGAACGACCCCTAGCATTAGCTGGGTCACACCTTCCTCAGTCTTCTTGCCCCTTTCTACCTCCAGTATCTAGTCTGATGCCACACCTGGCATTATTCATGTCCTGGCGGCAATAACTGTTGGAGTTTTAAAGTTGTAAGGGAAACCTCCTCACCAAACTTGGTCCTCAAGGATGGAACTGAGAAGAGTGGGCTGCGTCCTTCCGAAGGACAGGCCTCCTAAGGAAAAAGTAAGATGACCCTGAGGGTCACAGTGCTCAACAAGGCTGGGATGTCATCCGGTCCCTGGATCTAGAACTACAGGCTGTGCTGGAGAAGGGGGCCAGGCCCTACCCCTGCCCTGCTCCTGGAACAAACTCTATCCCTGCCCCTCCCAGTCTCTACCAGGCATTTTACCCAGATGTCAACCTTCTCAACTACTATTGACATACTTTCTGTTTAGGAAAGAAAGACGAACACCTCCCATTTTTGAGCCTTTTTTTTTTTTTTTTTTTTTTTTTTTTTTTTTTTTTTTTTTTTTTTTTTTTTTTTTTTTTTTTTTTTTTTTTGTCAACTCTATAAAATTTCATAGACCTTTCTAAATATTTTTAAAAGATATACTTTTGGAAATATTTAACATTCTACTAATTTGACTTTGAATTGTAAATGTCAAGTATTCTGTCTTGAGGTTTTGTTATCTTCTATTATGCTTTGTTAAGAAGGAAAAAATGCACATTTAAAAAATGTTTTATGAGTAAATTTAATGTGCCTAAAATAATTTTTTTCCCCAAAGCTTGTCAATGGTCAAATTTCATGTACCACTGAGCTAGGGGGGTCTGTTGTCAAGGGCATTCTTAGTCTCCAGTCCCCTTCAACAGAAAATAATTTTTAGGGTGTTACTGTTTGCCTAAAGTGGTGATGGATAAATATGCATCAGATAAGATCCTTACTTTTATGCTGATTTTCTGAAGAAGGAGGAGGAGGAGGAGAAGAAGGGGAAAGAAAAGGCGAAGGAGCTAAGGAACCGGAAGGAGATGAGCCCAAACAGGATTATGAATAGAAGGTTGCATGAGCAATCTGCGAAGCCACAGCGACAGCGAGTGAAGTGACCTGGTTAGCAAACTATGAGAACACAAGGACCAGCCTTTCCTGCCCTACTCCTGAAGCCCAGATTTGTCTTATTGGAAGCATTTAGTGCAACACAGCCTGCTTCTTCTGGGGCTCAGCACCTGCTTCCTTCGAGGGCACACCAGCTGCCCAACAGAATGACTGTCCCACCTGGGTTGTGATCTAATTTATTTTCTTCCCTCCTTGCCAGGTTCCTGGGTACTGGCGCCGAGAGCCTGAGCAGCACCGTTGCTCACCCGTGTCGGAAGTTGGCTGGTTGCTGACAGTGCTGTGTGGTTCTGGGTGAGCTTTGCCTGTTATCCTGCTTGATGATGCAGGGAGTTGCTTTCACCGTAAAGAAACATATGCCGTGTGAGTTTGTTGTGTTTGGGGATTATTAATAACCACGCAGAAGTATTTAAGCAGTCATGAGCATCTTTCCCTGTAAACACATCGCTTTTAAATTCAGACTCTTCCCCCACACATTCATTATCTCCTCTTGTCAAAGTCACTTTTCTTGTTGAGTCTGGGCAGGTCTCCCGTTTTCTAACAAATTCTCCCCAAGTCTCTCTGGTTTTCTTTTCCCTAATCAAGAATTAGTCAAGCGGAAGTGGCACTACCTTATCCCAAGAGCATCTTTTATCAGCAGAGACAAATGTGAGGCTTTTAATCCTCATGAACCCCTTCTCTAGAGCCTTAAATAAGTGAAGGTGGAAAATAAAGAAACGAGCTTGCTGTTTGTGTTGTAAGAAGCAGCTGTGACTTCGTTATGTCAGGAGCATTGGATTCGGCGTCCCATAAAGTGAGAATGACACCATTTGGTGACTCTGTAGCTTCCGGAAACGAATGTGATGATGAGGGTATGAGAGCTAAAGGCAACAACAGGAAACAAGGAGGAGAAAAATGTGTTAGACTCAAGTTTGTTTTTCTGCTCTACTGTTGTTGCTGGGAAAGACAGAGCTTGAACTTCCCCTTTGGAATAAAATGTGATATTCAGAATAATACTTGGCATAGACAAGCCCTCTGTTAAAGTCACTTATGGAAGCTGAATGAGCAGCATTATGGAATGAACAAAGCTGGCTTCATGTCAAGATAGACTTGTTCCTGCCTCTCAGCAGGCTTCTGGAGGCTTCTCCTGCTAGCTGACAGGGGTATGCTCAGGGAGTGGAAGAAGATTCTTCTTGCAGATTAGGAAAAAAACCGAACAGTAGTACAGATATTTTATAAAACAAGTATACATTTTTGCACCCTGTACACACATATATTTCACAAATTGGTTCTCATATCAGTTATGTGTATGTAGTAAGAAGGTAACAGAAATACATAAATGTGTGAAGGAATAGGGGTGAGAAAAATGGCCTTTGCTTTATATTATTTTGGTTTCCATCCAAAATCATGGCTTTTATTTAACCCCAGTAGAGTGTAAAATCACCCTATCAGTCACTAGGTATTTGTTATGAGATTTAAAAAAAAATACATAAACATAGGTTTTATTGGAAAAGGGTCCACACTGAAATGAATAGATTCTTTCAGGGAAGCCAAGGCTTCTTTTCTTTAGAGTTTTAGATTATCCATGGGTTTTGACTGTCGACAGCAACATAGCTCTGCAGCAACCATGAGAGGAGCAGCAGGTACATTTCTGAGAAACATCAACATGATAACCAAAGCGATGGGGTCGGAGCAAATTACTCATTGTGGTGAAGATGTTCCTGTCAGTATCTGCACCAGGACAGTCATGAGAAAAATTCCAAGGATTTCTGGAGGGTTTAGTATTTGTCAGTAAACTAAAAGGTAAGCCTACTACTGTTTATGTCTTTCATGAGAGCATGGCTATTAGCTATTGCCTCTGTCACTAGAAGTTGTCAGTTGATGTCACTGAAGCAAGAATTTCTGCGGATTTACTCTCAGCTTATTTGTGTGTTCCCAGGTAAGTAGCTCTAACTCTTTATGAACACAGTTTCCTTAATTGTAGAGTTGACTACTGGAGCACCAGATCGTAGGCTTTCTGTTATAAAAACTGCTCTGAGGAAGTCCTATTTGTACTCAGAATCCAACTCTTTTCACCATATCCCTGTCACAGTCAGGCATGCTCTTATCTAAGTGACTAATAAGCTCACTTACCTGCTCCCTCTTCTGCTGCTATAGATCTCTCTTATCCCATCAGACAGGACTTCCAGGCTGTATCCATACTAACTCACCTTTCTGTCCATGAAATATCCCATAGATTCTGATAATTCCAAGCAGGTTTCTCTTGCTGATCTCATCTCCTGCTTAGTTCTTGTGATTGTTTCCACCTAGCTACATTGCCCTCCCCCTCCCAAGTCCTTATGTATCTCTAGAGCTCACCTGTTGCTTGGATGAAGGATGCTGTCTGTTCCCCTGCCCAGGTTCACCTCTCTAAAGCACTGGTATGATTGGTGCTTTCACATCCTCCAAACCCTTACCTTCTCTGTGAGGTTTTTGAGCATTTAGTTTAGAATCCTATGGACCCTATCATACTTTTCAACCTTTTTATTCTACCTTCTTTTCCCACAACATTGACCTTTGAACATCCATTTTTTTTTTTTTTTTTTCTTATTTTCCCTTATCAGGGCATGGGCGAACACTTTTGCCTTTTTCTACTGTTTTTTTTTTTAGTTTTTTACTATTGTATTCCTGGTGCCTGGAAGACTTTCTGTTCCGTAGAACTGCCAAACAAGACCTTGTTAAATGAGATCATGAATTCAAAACCAGCCTGGGAAACTTAGAAACCTAGCAAGATTGTCTCAAAATGTAAAAAAACAAATTTAAAAAATGACTAACTGAGGGCCTGCGGTATAGCTCAGCGGATTTAGCGCTTGTTTAGAGGAAGCGCAGGGGTCAGGGTTCAGTTCCTGGCCCCTCGTGCCACGCTGGCCCCGCTCTAGACACGCTGAGCAGGCGATACTGGGCGTGGTGGCGCCGTCTGTAATCCCAGCCCTTGGGAGGTACAAACAGGAGAAGGATCAGTATGACTCAGTAGTGAGACCCTAAAAAAAAAAAAAAAAAAAAAAAAAAAAAAAAAAAAAAAAAAAAAAAAAAAAAAAAAAAAAAAAAAAAAAAAAAAAAAAAAAAAAACGGAAATGGACATGAAAAAAAAAAAAAATGACTATGTAGCTGATGGTGAAGGCTCTCGGTGCAATCTCCAGTACCTGAAAAGAAAACAAAACACACCTAAATGGGTTAGTAAATCCTTGAAACTCTTAATTATTACCCATTATGTACTACACTAATGCTGCTTAAAACCTAATAAACGGCAGAAGTGATGGTCAGAAAGGAAAGGATGTTTCCAGAGGGGACCCACAGTATAGCTGTGTTCAGAAGACAGTGCAGCTATTCCTGAGCAGAGGGAGTATATGCAATAGAGTGCCGGCACCATTTCCATCATCTTCAGGGCTGTCAGAGTCCTTTCCCTGCTCACTAACATTTTCTGTTCCTTCCATGGCAGCACGTGCCTTTGCTTGGAAGATTCCTCTGCATGTAGAAGCAGGTGTGGGGTCAGTGTGCAGGCATCAGGCCCAAGTGTCAGGAAGTTAATGCCTTCCAAAATCCCTACGAACATCACCCCCAAGTGATGAGGGATGGAGATCATGGCTCAAATCCCAGGTTCCTTGCTCCTTGAGTGGGACCATTTTTACCTATGTCTACCCATGAGTCTCACTTACTCTTCTCTTGTTGCTGGGACAAATACCCGACACCCAAGATGAAGGAAAGGTTTATTTAGCTCACAGTTACTGGAGGTTTCAGTCCATACTTGACTGGCTCCAAGGGAGAGCGGCCCATGGCAGAGGGTAATCTTCCATGGTGGTGGAAAAAAGCGAGAAAGCAAAATGGAGCAGTAACAGCAACAGTGGCAACAAGAGGAAGTCTGTCTCTCTGTCTCTGTCATGCTTGACTGCATGAGGCCTTGGGGGGACAACTAGGCACAAACCATAACTCTGTCTCGCAAAAACTGAACACTTTACACCTATATAACGATCTTCATCACTGTGTGCTGGTTGAACTTCTGTCCCTTCCCTGTCTCCCTTTCCCACTCTCCTGTGCTACTAGGGCTTTTTTTTTTTTTTTTTTTTTTTTTTTTTTTTTTTTTTTTTTTTTTTTTTTTTTTTTTTTTTTTTTTTTTTTTTTTTTTTTTTTTTTTTTTTTTTTTTTTTTTTTTTTTTGTGATTGCTCCTTGGATAACTTGTATTCTTGTCTCATCAATGTCTTCCACGGGATGCAACCACTTGTAAAGATGCAAAAGAGGGTATTCTCAGCCCCCTGAGTGGTGCAGAGCTCCTGTGTGTCAAGCGGCTCATATGCCCCATGCGACTGAGACTTACATTGTAGATGTGGATCTTTTTTACCACTACCCCTCACATGTGGATCTTTCCACTGCTGATTCCCTCTCCAGAGGCATGGGCAGGTGTGCAGGGCTAAAGACATCAAGACCCTAGAGACAGACATTCTGAGTTAAAGTTCTGTTTATTGCTTCCCAGCTATAGGATATAGATATCGCATGTTATGTAACCTTTCTGCTCCCTGACTTTTTCCTCCGCACAGCAAGCCTAATAAAAGTGCTGTCCCCTGTGGTTGCTTTGAGGGCTAAATGAATTCACACGGTGAAAACAGCCCAAGCAGTGCCTGGTTTGTTCAGTGCTGCATCACATTCAGCAATTAAATGCTTCATCCTGTCAACCAGGAGCTGAAATGCAGGAAGAGTAAATTTATCAATTAGGTTCATAGCTCAGCCTTATCGTAAGTTGAAAGTAGCTCCTTGCAGCTCAAGATCAGTATAAATTTTGTTATATCTCACTTAATTAAAAACTATCAAAATAAAATAAAACTTAAAAAAACCCTATGAATCCATGTGCCTATATTTTCTTGAAACATATTCCATGAAGAAGAATTGGAAATTTATTGCTATAATTACTGCCAACTAATTAGAGGAAAGGCACAAGCAATTAAATATATAGTGTGAGTTAATTTGAAACAATATTAGTTTTATGCATTTGAATTGCTATGTACTCTTCAGAGAAGAAAGTTTTGCTTGGAAATATATCATGGTGATAACAAATCAGTCTTTCTATGCCTCCAATGCCAAGATCTCCAAATATATGAAAAACATTTTATGTAGGGAAGTGGTACGCTTTCCGCATTCACCACGCAATAGTGCAGGGAAGACATAATTTTGGTGGAAAGAATTCTATCCAGAAGTAGGACATGTATTTTTTCCAGATTTATTGATAATTATCAAAACAATTACATATATTAAGATGTACAATGTGATAATTTGACATATGTATACAGTATGATATAAATATCATGATGAAGTTAAGAACACATCTGTCATCTCCTGTAATCATCACTGTGTATATATGTAGGGAAGGGAAGGCAAGACAGTTAATAGCTAACCCTTTTTGCAAATTCCAAATAAATGTTATAATATTACTCACTATAATTATCATAGTGTATATTGAACCCCTAGAACATATTCTTCTTATAATCAAAAGTCTATTCTCACTGACCAATATTTCTCCATTTCTTCAAACTTTTGCCTATGGAAACCATTCTTACTTTTCCTGCTTCTATAAGTTCAATACTTGGAGATCCTACATACAAATGAGAGCATACAATATCTGTCTTTCTTTGTCTACCTTATTTACATTGGCATGAAATCTTCCAAGTTCATTCATGCTGTCAAAATATGCAGGATTTTATCCTCCTTCCCTTCCTTTTTCCTTTCTCTCCTTCCTCCTCTTTCTACCTTTCTCTATTTTTCTACCTTCCTTCCTTCCTTCCTTCCTTCCTTCCTTCCTTCCTTCCTTCCTTCCTTCCTTCTTACCTGCCTCCCTGCCTGCCTCCCTTCCTTCTCTTCCTACTCTCTCTCTTCATTCCCGTCCTCATCATTTTGTTTTCATTGTCGTGGTTCTGTCACTCTGACTCAGGAATTATATATGCTCATCATGGTACCAATGAGCTGCTCTCTACAATTTTTTCTTCTTTTTAAGGTTGAATTACCTTACTGCGATTAATAACCCACTCATTCAGGGACATTTCAATGTGTCTATAATTTTTCTATTGTAAATAATGCTGTAGACGAGCTGGGTTGCAGGGATCTTTTCTTTTTTTTTAAGAATTTTTTTTTCTTGTTTCAGAACCTTTGTTTGTTTATTCATTCATTTTTATGGCCGGCTCAGCCCACCCCAAGGGCAGGGCTGGTGCAGCATGTGGTGCTGGGGATCGAACCGCGGTCCCTGAAGCCGCCCAAACTTTCCCAAGCAGGCGCTTTAGACCACTGAGCCATCCCACCGGGCCCCTTCAGGGATCTTTTCAAGATACTGATTTCTTTATCTTTTAAAAAATAAAATCTGAAAGGTACAGTAGATTCTATGAAAGGTAAAAAATATGTTCAAAGGGAAGGAAAAACTGAGATGAAGAAAAGGACAAAAATAGAGAAGGAAAAAGATATATTTATTTATACATACAGAATAGCTTGGACAATTGCACTGTAGATTTCTGATGGTCTATTGAAAGGGGCACTTAATGCTTAATTTCTAATTTTTTCTTTTCCTTTTTAATTTCTTGTAACTTTGAAACAATGTTGCATACTTATATCTAGCAATCTAAATAACTGTAATATAAAAATCATTGTTGACTTGCTATTGTTTTATTTAATGGAATTCTGTATCATCTCTAAACAGATTTCATGATTTTTTATTCACTCTAAATTTTTATAAAAAAGTAAAAAGATGCTAACTTCATTTCCTTTGGCTATATACTTAGAATTAGGATTTGTTTTTACTTTATTTTTTAGGGAATTCCATGTCAGTTTTCATAATGGCTGCACCAATTTTCACTCTCACTAGCAGCGTTTGCAGGTTGTCCTTTATCGTCTCCCCACCAGTGCTTATTATATTTGCAGAAGTCATCTGAATAAATGATAGTTAATATTTCTTTGTACTTTTAGTTTGTGCTTTCCTGGTGAATAGAGATGCTGAATGCTTTTTCGTGTTCCTATTTACCATTCACATCCTTTCCTTGAAAAATATTATTCAAGGTATGTCCTTTTTTAATTTTTATGTTTTTAATTTTAATTTACTTAATTTAATTTTTATTTTCTACAGTGTCTCACTACACAGCTCCAACTCATTGTGACCCTCCTGTTCTTAGTCCCCAAGTGCTGTGATTACAGGCTTGTACCACCACATGCAGACTCAGTTGCTGGCTCAGCACAACCATGTGGTTGGACCTGCACAACATGTGGTGCCAGGGATTGAACTCCAGCCCCTGTGCCTAGCCTAAGCAAGTACTTAGGCCACTGGGATATCTTGCTGGCCTTTATAGGCTTTGCCAGTTTTTAAATTTTGTTATTGGGTTTTTCTTTGATTGTTTATTTTTTATTGATTTTATTTATTTTTTCTAAGCTTTATTTTTTATTCATTTTAATGAGAAAATATAAAATAGCAATGAAACAGTTTCAAAACACAGTAGTATGCTTACAATAATTAATGCTCTGAATATTGTTGTCTTCATAGTATTCAGAGGACAAGGTGCAGACCTGATATCTTGTCTAAACAATATTAGTACAAGCTTTTATTCCCAATGAACTAAGACTAAGTAGATGTATATTTATACAAAATAGCTGTACATCTATCTATCATCTGTCTATTTTTTTCTTCTTGAAGTGTCTAATAACAGGAGAAAATAACACACCTTGTCTTGTAAGTAGATTGTAAGTCAGAGATACAGTATGAATGATAAAACCAAAAGTATAATTAAACAATGTTCAGAAAATTAATTAAAATTAATTAATTAAATTTCAATTTAAAATATTTCAAAGCAATATTCCAAAGTTCAAACCATGAGTCCAATTTAGAGGCCAGAATGTTTTGTGTAATATGTAAGAACCTATAAACAATTCAGAGAACTCATATAGTATTCAAATAGGTTAATTTATGCAAAGATTTCAACTGAGAAAACGTTTCCATGGTGGTAGTAAAAAATTACTAAGAAAAATAACATAAATACTGGAATGGAAAATATATGACCGGAGCTTCTAACAATTTGAGGACAAGATATCACACAAAGTTCTGGTATGTTGTGGACATAGACTGTGTCATGATGCTTACTGGTGGCTGGGTACTGTTGTGGGACTGAGGTACTGCTATTTCCTCCTATTTCCTGGGTCCTTGTATGCCCAGTCAGAATCATGACCCGTAGGGCTCAGGAGAAGTCTATTTGTAGAGTATGCTGATGAACATATTCTACTGCTGTATACAAAAAGAATAGTTGAAAGACTGCTTCTGTATACTTCATTTTTCTCCTAGGTTTAATTATTTGCCTTATTTGGTGAGTTCTTTCCATTCTTCTTCATGGAATTATGGTTATTTTGATCTCTCTCTCTAGAACTGTGCAGTAAACTGGCTTTATCATCATGAAATTCTTTAGTTGTTCTTTGTCCTGAAAGTATTTCACTTCCCCATTGAACTTGAAAGAGAGTGTTCCAGGGTGTAGCAGTGTGGGATGGAATTTGTTTTCTTGCAAGACTTGAAATCCTTTGTGCCATGTTCTTCTTGACTTGATGGTTTGTAAAGAGAATCTGCTCTTATTCTAGTGGATTTTCCTTTAAATGTGACTTTTTCTTTCTCTAGTGACTTTTAATATACTGTTCCTGTACTGAATTTCTGGGATCTTGACTATTATATGTCTAGATGTGGTTTCAATTGGGTTGACGTTATTTGGAGTTCTACATGCCTCAGTTACTGAATGTCAAATTGTTTCTCCACATTTGGGAAGTTTTCTGCTGTTACTTCTGCCCATATACTTTTTACATCATTTGAATTGACTCCTTCTTTCTCATTGATGCCCATTAGTCTTGCATTGTTCATCTTTGCATCATCTTGCAGATGTTGAACTACTTTTTCTTGCATCCAAGTTGTTATTAAGAGACCTTTTCTTACCTCTTCACTAACTGCAATAGTGTCTTTAAGGTGTAAAAATCTATTTTCACTTTCATTAAAACAGTTTTACCAGCTTGTGATTTGGGTTTTAAGTTCCCGTATAGCATTCCATTATTTTTCTATTCTGCTCTATTTTTTTTTATCAGTGTCTTCAGAAAACACTTAGTACTTTTTTATTATAGGTATTCTTTCTTTTTTTTAACCTCAGAGATTATTTCTGATCTGTTTTCCAGTATACCTTTCTGCAGTTGTTTCTTTCCTTCAGATGCTATTATTTCAAAGATTTCCAGTGTGTGATTGGCAATTTCTTCTATGGTATTGTCTCCTGTATTTGTTCTGGGTGAGCTCAGGTCCTGAGAGTGCATTTTGCTCCTTCTCTTTGCCATTTTGTGTAGCCCTGCCTTCCGACCTTAGGTGGAGAGTTTTGGTAGCATTTATACCATAGTACCAGGTCTTGATCTATGAAGTTCAAAGTCATTCAGATGGATGTGACTTCAGTCTGGATGCTGTGCTCTACTTCTTCCTGCTGCAGCCAGTGGAGGAAAATCTGTTGTGCTCCTCTGGCAAGAAGTTCTGCTCCTGGATCAGCTGGGTGGGTCTTGTCTCTAGTCTCTCTGCAGGGAATTCTGTGGCAGTTTTCCACAATGGGCATTCCAGGTCTGGTTGCTGGGTGAAACGAGTTGCTGGCAGGCCCAGGGAGGTCATACTCATGCACGGGGCTGGTTCCTGGGTCTAATCTATTTTTTATTAATTTTATTGAGAAAGAAAAAGCAATGAGACAGTTTCATAGTTGGTTAGTAACATAATCATAATAATTTATACATTGCATATTATTGTCTTCGTAGTAGTTATTTAGAGTACAAAATGCAGACATATCTTATCTAAACAATATTAGTACAAATCTTTCTTACCATTGAACTAAGAGAATGCAGCTATATATCTACTGTAAATTTTGTACATGCATATGGTCCTTCATTTATATCCACCTTTTTTGTTTTTTCAGAGATGGTTATTCCATTGCTATTAGAGAAGTTGTATTTGGAGAAGTTTTTAAAGGACCTTTTCATACTTGATATAAGTTAAAATATTGTAGATATTTGTATTTAGCAAAATAATCTAATATAATACAATAGACTGTAATAGTAGTGAGTTATCAGCAGAGCTGGCATTGCCAGATGTTGTTGATTTGAGTCTTTTACAGCTTGGTGTATTAATATGTCATTATTTTTTATACCTCATTGCTATAATTTCCTGCCAGAGTGTTAAGACCAAGTTAAAGCAAGACCTATATAGTTAAAAATGTAACTTTTGTATCTCGCAAAGTCAGTAAAATCCTTTCAAGATTTACTCTGAAACTATGTACAACAGCTTGTAGATCTTTTGTCAGTGTCAGCCATCTGGATAGACCCAGCATTGCTTGACCAATTTGCCCTCTGTGAATGTCTGATATTTTTTTTTCTATCTAGGTGACTGTCCTTGTCAATCACTTTCCTCTGTGGCCTCAAAATTTCCTTGAACAGATGATTTGGGTATCACTGAGTTACAGGATGTCACAGTGCAGATTCTCGTATGTCCTGAATCATCACTTATCTTGAAGAGCTTGACTCCAAATATTTGCTATTCTTGTAGCCCTTCTTTTTCTCCAATTTTTGGTCTGTAACCTTTAGTTGTTAACCATCC
This sequence comes from Myocastor coypus, assembly GCA_004027025.1. Taxonomy (NCBI): domain Eukaryota; kingdom Metazoa; phylum Chordata; class Mammalia; order Rodentia; family Myocastoridae; genus Myocastor; species Myocastor coypus. Next base: position 25,450 of record PVJA010003888.1, on the reverse strand, counting down.
AGAGGAAAACCTCAGTGATATAACAGAGGTAGTTGAGCCTAACATCACTATTCGTCTGCGTAACAAATGTTTTAGACATAACATTTCCAACAATTGACACTCTAAATCCGTATGGAATGTGATTAAACAATTAAATATTTTTACACAGAAATTTAGAACTAAAAACAGTTCAAATATTGCAGCAGAGTAATCCTATGACATTTTTTTCTTGTATCTTGTTTTCTTAAATTACCTTTGTAAAAATTACATAGATGTACTTGAGGGAGAGAGTATAGCAAGAATTGATATGACATTGGAAGCAGTACACATTTAGAAGACCAGAATGATAGGTATTCCAAAGCATGGTTATAGTATTATACATTGCTATCCTCAGTGTAGTTGTTTAATTCACACATATCAGCATATATAAAGAGTCAATGTGAGAATTCTAACTAGTTCAAAAACCTGATGGAGGAGCAGGCATCGTGATATGTGCCTGTAATTTCAGCTCTTGGGAGGCTGTAAGTAGGCAGATCACAATGAGTTCGACTTATAGCACAACTCTGAACACCTTTCCTTAAAATACAGCAAACAAACAAACAAACAAACAAAAAGCAAAAGCAAAAAACCAAAACAAAATAAAAAAATAACATCTTGGAGATTCTTAGGACCATTGCCTTAATCATCTTCCTTATATAAATGTATAATCTTGCTCTTGCCATGTTTCCTAACTTTTCTCCTTCTTCTCTCTTCATTCTTTAATCCTTAATTTCTTGCTTTCCATTAAACTGTGTTGTCACTTTCAATTTGTATGTCTTCTTTTGAGTGTTTACACTATCCAGACTATGATATTTACACATGTGGCTCTGAATTATTTCACTTATGAGTACATCTTCAAGTTGCATCCATTTATAGCTGAAGGCTTCAAGTGTGTTTTTGTTTATAGTGCTCCCACTCTGTATGCTGTCTTTCATTTATTGTTTTCTTTGTTATGCAGAAGCTTTCCAGTTGATTGCAATCCTGCTTATTTAGTTTTTTCCTTTGTGGCTTTTGATTTTGTTGTCATATCAAAAAAGTCCTTGCCATAATCAATATTAAGGAAATTTTGCCTGATATTTTATTTTAGGAGCTTTATAGATTCAGGTCTTACATTTAAATTTTTATTTCATTTTGAGGTGTTTGTTTATACAAACAGGGTCCAATTTCATTTTTTTTAAAGTAGATAACCAGGTTTTCAAACAACGTTTGTTTATGAGATTATCCTTTTCCTATCACATATTTCTGGTGGTTGTGTCTAAGATTTATTATATATATGTATATATATATATATATATATATATAGTATTTATAATATATATAGTTTTTGGTGTCTTTATTTTGTTCCTTCAGTCTATTTGTGTTTGAGAGATATTTCTGACATGAACACTGTGTCAGAATTCAGAATTGAATTCAGAATTGTCAGATTTCAGAATTGTCAGATTTCAGAATTGAAATCATCTCTATATGGACTTTAGTTCTACTTGAAAAACTTTATTGTCCAAGAATATCTTCCATACATGTTTTTTATTGATGCCTAAACTGCCACTATGGGAGATTCATTCTTTTGTGGGGTTTGCTTCAAACATTTTATGAAATACTACCCATGAACAATCATTAGTCTATGCACTAGGTGAAATTTCTAAGACCTTCACAAAATACATTGTTGAACAGGTGATATATAATCTCAACAACTACATTCTGAGTTGAGATTAGCTTGACAGACCTTTTTCAACTGTGATAAACAGCCTTAGAGTGCAGTCACTGGAATGAGACACTAAATTCTAGTTTTTTCCAGGGAGGTGGCACAGAGAGCAACCAGTGTTCTTGCTATCGCTAAAGAAGGGCATTTGACACTTGTTGGGCAGGTGCCTTGTACTAGGACTCTTTCTCCCTTCTTAGGGGAGCCTGTCAACCATCATAGAGGGTATTTAAAATCTCTGTTGGATTTTCATGAGAGATGAGTGACAGTTAATTTCCTTGGTTTATTACTGGGTTTGGAGAGGAACCAAGGATATAAAAAGATAGATTTGTGTTCCAGATATTTTTCTGTTCCACATGAAATCAATCAATGTGGATATAAATCCTTCAAAAAAATGAAGAGGCTGCAATGTTTACTCAAAATTGTCTAACTTATTTTGACTGTAAGGTAAAAGTCATGTGGCAATGGTAGGTATACAGATAAGTCCTTAAAGAGCAAATATTCCTGTTGGAAGGCTTTGAACCTTTAATTATGATGCAGAAAATTTCAAAAGTCCTTTTCTTCATTAAATCCATATGCTAACGAATTTGGCACAAAAAGTTATCATTTTTTAAATCAAATACAGGTTTATGCCCCATTATCCTCGCATTCTGTAGGTATTTATTTATTCGCCAACTGTGTGCTCTGTGCCACTTAACCCACTTTGATACTTCCACACATTTCCTCTTGAGGGTTAAAAATATGACCTACTCAGCATTTATGTTTAGGTGGAGCATTTGCTTCCTGGTTATGTTGCAAACTGGATAGTTTCTTTTCTGGTGAAAAAAAAATATGAATCTTTAGAAAATACTTAATAAAACTCATTTTAACACATACAAGAAAGCATAGACATCAATTCAAGATAAATATCAGTGACATAAAAGCTAATTTTAAGTCATTATCTTTAATTAGACATTTAATCTCCCACTTTATTACACTGATTATTATAGGATCTCACTGTGTAGATTTGACGTCATAGTGATCCATCTGTGTTCAGCCTCCCAAGCGCTGGGATTGCAGGTGTGTGCGACCACACCCAGTCTCAATCGCTATCTCAGTGCACTCTGGGGGTGGCCTCATGAGGGTTGATACCCCAACCATTGTGTCTGCCTAAGTAGTCACTTTAATCTGCTGATCTGTATTAATTACTTAAAAAAATGTATTTGATGCAGAATCTCACTATGCTGCTTAGATTTGTAGTGATTCTCCTGTCTCAGCCTCCCCAGAGCTGGGATTACAGTGTGAACCACCATGACCAGTTTCATTGGTTGACATAGCTTGTTCAGTGCTTTGGGGGTGGCGGAGCATGTGGTACCAGGGATTGAACCTGGGTCCCTGCATTTGCCAGGCCAGCACTTAGACTCCTGAGCTATCTCATCAGCTCCACACTGCTTACTTGTTTTAATGTGAAACCTTTGATTTTTGTAACATGGCCCTCATTTTGGTTCTTTTGCTCTTTTGCTACAGACCATATCCTATAAAAATTGAAATGTGTAGTCTGAAACTTTATAGCAGTATGATTTTGGCCAAATGATATGATCTGTTTGATCACAATTTCTCCCTCTGTAAAAGTAGAATGATCATTTATATCACACTACCTTGATCCATGGACATAGAAATTTAAGAGAAACATGTGGTATAGAAAGTGACCATAATAATTCTTAGGCCCAGGCTCCCAGCCAAACAGACAATGATCAGAATACTATCCCAAATTTCAGAAGCTCCTCTGAGCTCTATCTGCCCAGGCCACTCAGCAAACTTTTCCTCTGAAATCATTCCTTTGTATTCTAGGTAAATTTCCAGGTCAGCAATTTCACTGAAGTTTCCCCCTTTGATTCAGTCTAAGTCCTGCTTTGCCAAATCACAGGGAAAAGAGAAAGGCTCTCTATGTTATTTCATCACATCCACCAGCTGTTTTGAGGGAGGGCTTATGCCTCTTTCTAGTATCAATGGAAAACAGAGTTTATAACCTTATCTCTTCCTCCTCTCTAAGATGAGTATTAGTTGTTTGGTTGTGCCTTCTGTACTTTTTTTAAAATGAATAATACATAGCATTGAAACACAACTCTTTCTGTATTTCAGTGTATTCTTGATTTCTGCTTGTTTGTTTATAAAGAAGAATAGAAAATAAAACAGAGGATTTGAGAATGAAGGAGTTGCTTTAAAAATTCTAAAATGAATCTTTCTTCACAGTGGACAACCTGATCTGGGCATCACAGTCCCCTATGTTAGCTCGCACCTACAGCCAGAGCTTGTGTGGCCCCCAACACTAAGGACCCCATGTTTGACTTAAAGCTCTGCTGTTGCCTTCATGAAATTCTTAGTAATTATCTTTAAAATTCTCATTTTACACTGAGCCTACAAATTCTAGGACCTTCCTCTTTCCCAGCTCTTCTTTTTTGGCTTGGGTACCACCTTTAGCCACAAGCCAGTCACCTGCCACCAATACAAACATCTGTATCACCACTGCTGCACTGCTGGCCACCCATCAAGACAATCAGACTCAAAATCACTTTTATTAGAAAGAATAGCAAGGGAACAGGAGGGTCCTGGCTGTCTTTTCTGTTTGTTACTTTCCTGTCTTCTATACCTTTAAAAACTAAAACTGGGAATCACTGCTAAAATACAAGAATACATGTGTTCACTACAACTTTCCAGTTGTAGCTGATGTAGCCAAGAGTATGACTCTTGTAGACTTTCTTGTCAAAGAGGAATGTGAGATGAATGTCCATGTTTAAGTATTTAACCACAGGTTTATTGCACCTTAGAAATGCAAATGGCTCTGGTTTTAAGTATGACATTTAATGTAGACCAAGTACAATATTTTCCTGTCAGTTGCATGATAAAGGCACACTATTTTGACCTCTCTTTGTTAAGACTCCTTAATTTTCAGATGGATATACAAATATTATGGACTTGATGTTTTTTGAAATCCTTCATCTTAAAGAAAGAAACATTGCAATTAAATTAGAAATAAAGGGGCCGGGCGTGGTGGTGCACACCTGTAATCCCAGCACTCGGGAGGCTGAGGCAGGAGGATCGATGCAAGTTCGAGACCAGCCTGGGCTACAAAAGTGAGCTCAAGGCCAGCCTGAACTGCATAGTGAGACCCTGTCTCAAAAAAAAAAAAAAAAAAATTAGAAATAAAGATAGTTAAAGTTAATACTCAAAGAACTAGATGTGTGGTGAGCAAATATCTGCTAAAAAGTACCATAGTAATTTGGTTCATTAACAAAAACTCATTGGTTTTTTGTACCTGCAAGGACACATAGAGCTCAAACTTAACTGTCTTAGGAGGAGGCAAAGGGTGAACGTCAGAACTTACAATTTGGGGAGTTTTGAGATCACAGGAAGGCAATTATCCTAAAGATCAAAAAGCAAAAACTAACTTAAAATGAGTTCCATTTTCCCCTTTAAATATCTTTTGGTTCTACAAGAAAGTTTATAGCATGAGTAGTGTCCAAGGATTCCAACCAAAACCTTCATGGTAGGCCCTGGGAGCTATGTCTCTCTAGATGATAACTTTCCCTTATTCATAATTTTTTAATTATAAATTTATTTATTTATTTATACTTGTAATAAGAAAAAAAATGAGACAGTTTCAAAACATATTAGTAGGACAACCACAATAATCAATGCAATGCATACTGTTGCCTTCATAGTAGTTGTTCAGAGTACAAGATGCAGACATGATAACTTTTTTTATGTTACGGATAGCTCACGCTGCCCTAGGGGTGGGGCTGGCACAGCACGTGGTGCTGGGGATTGAACTGTGATCCCTGCAGCTTGCCTATGTAGGCACTTTACAGTGCTCCGCAATCTCGCTGGCGAAATACAACTTTTTGAAACAGTATTGGAACAAATATTTCTTCTCCTTGAACTAACAGAAATTAGTTGTATGTATAGTCCAATATTCCATAATAGTAGTGGGTTGTCTGCAGAATTGGCAATGTCAGAAGCTGTGGACTTGAGCCTTTTACAGCTCAGCATACTAATCTGGCTTTACTTTTTATAATTTCCGAATTATTATGGATTACTGTATTTCCTAGGGGAGGGTTGGTGTTGTTGTGTCTTATTACTTTTTAATCCTATGATAATTTCAAAAACATGTATGGTTGGGTGGATTGCTCTTTTTCCAGCTAGTGGTTTGTTTATTTTGTTTCTAAAACATAAGTCTGTTTAGACTGGTCAAAGATCAGAAACTCCTCAGTGCCTTCATATTGCTCTTTGAATAAGGCCATAATGTCAGCAGCATCCCATGACCCAGGAACCCTTTCCCAAATTCTTATTGTTGACTGCTCTACACACTCCTGAGGTCCCCATGTGAAGAAAGGGTATATTTTTTTTCCCAACTGTTAAGATCTTACCTTCATGGTGCTGTGAGAAGTGTTTGCGTCTACTGAGTTCATTCCTTATCCACATATCCTAGCAGTGTGCCTGACACATAGAAAATACATATTTAAATTATTTTTAAATGAATATTTGTGCTGACGTTAAATCATTCTCCACATGGTAACAGTGACACACTCTATGCTGGGTAAAGGAAAATTTGGTCTGTGGAAAGATTTCAGTGTTAAAGTACATTCCTTTTCTTAAAGAGCCTCTTAGCAGTTATGGGAGGAGAGAAGAGGGATGATGAGAGGTTGGATAATGTGTGCCAAGACAGTGGATGAGGAGAGTAGTTCTCCAGTTGTAAGGTGCAGTAAAACTGCAGCCTGCAAGAATTAATTTTATATTTAACAAGTAAGGGTCTGAGAGTTCCTAACACAGAGAAATGATAATACTTGGGGAGACGAGAATGCCAGGTACGCTGATGCTCTGCTCTGTAAATATGCACAAATGTTATACAACAATTAAAGAAATTACTTTTTCCAGATAGATTCATAAAAATAGTTGCATTAGATGTTCAATATAAGAAACATTTTTCTTTAGTTTTTTTTTTTTTTTTTGTCTCTTGTGCAGGGTCTCACTCTGCAACTCAGAAATGGTGATCTTCCTGTTTTCAAGCCTCCAAAGCTGCTGGACTCAGTCACCAGCTCAGCATGCCTGGGGGTGAAGTCTGCATGGCATGTGATGCCAGGGATCAAACCCTGGTCCCCATGCTTGCCTAAGCAGGTGCTTAGTCCACTGACCTCTTCCTGGCCCTTGAAGCATTTTTCTTAATGAAACATTTTTAGAATAAAGTAATAGGTGAAATACTTTCTTTTAAGTGTTGTCAGGAGGTCCTACATCTTTTTCATCAATGTCCAATAAGTTACAATGGGAAGCACTATTGTGAGGTTTCCATGCATCACTCTGGATGTTAATAGTTTGTGCCGTATCCCTGCATCGTGATCTATGGAACTAATCCACTTTGGGCCTCTCTCCAGTTCTGATTCTGCTGAAGAGTGGTCCCAGGTTAGCTTGCATTAGAGAGCTGGGTGAGTAGCATGGATGGGGGAATTTAGTACAGACCTAGGTGCAGATTCTTTGAGTGTGAAGTATATGGTAAGCAAGTGCCTGGCTCAGGGTATAGCTCCAGATATTGTATGGTTGTAGTGCAGTACTTGGACTGAAGAATTTTTCAGTCCTGGCTTAATTAACAAAATCATTTAGAAAGCTGCCCTGCAATTGCCATTTTGGGGTTAAACAGATTCAGCTGGTGGTGACCACAGGAGAGTTTCTCTAATTACAACCAACTGACTGGGAACCACTTGGTGAATGATTTATGCTATAACTAATATCAGTTAGGAAACAGCTTGATTTTAGATTTATAACATTCTAGAGAATAAAATGAAATATTTTTCTAATATTTTCATTTTTCTCTACTGTAGTTTATATTTTGTTCTGGCTGTTAAAATATTTTTAGTGTTACCCTTGTTATTTCTAATTTATTATCATTATATATCAGGCTATAGCAGGTATAGTACTGACTACCACGTAATTTGTTAAAGTACTTAATTTCTATGTATTTTAGTGTTCACTCACTTTAAATGCCTAAGGGAGTTTTTCAAATGTGAGGTCCCAAGGTTAAAAAATACAGATGTGCAGGACATCAACAAGAACAGGCAGCATGGAGCAGAGCAGAGTATAGGAGTTACCAGCATCTTTATTATCTATGTTTTATGCAGGTTGTTATCACCTATTTACCTTCTTATGTGCTGACCTCGTTACATATGCATAGTGATCCGCACTGCTAAGTCATGGTGATGTAATTATGCCTCAGTGTGTGCCTGTGCTGACAAAGGTGTCATGTCCTCAGGGATGTTTGGAAGCACCCTCACATCCCCTGAGCTTTGACTCAGTCTGAGCAGCTCTCTACACTTAGGTCCCTTGCTTGTGATGTGAAATAGATAGCAGTACTGACTAACCTTACTGCATAAGATTATTCACTAAATTGCTCTATGTATAGGGCTTAGATACTTTTTGGCCTATGAATAGAGCAAGCTACATTCCATTATTATTTTTTATTGATCCTTGTTCATGCCACTTTATATATGTAAACAGTTGTGCTAGTGAAAGGAGTTGTAATGATTCTACATTGATATCCTCCGATAAACTTAAAATTCATAAGCACTTTCCAGAATTAATCCTAATCATATTGGATAGAAATAGTGATAAGAAGGCATTGTAATGCTACCTAGAGCTCCAAGCTCTTACCAAAAGTCAGTCAACACTGATGACTCACCCCAAAGAACAATTTTCTTTCTTCACCAAAAAGGATCTATCCTGGCAGCATCATAGAGTTTAATTGAATATCACGCACCAAGCTCAGGCTCTTGGGAAAGCACAATGTGTCTATCTTCTTCTTTTGAAATTGATTTGTCTGGTTGGTGGTAATATTCATTCGAATCTGCTCAGGACTCTCCTAGAGGGAAATGGCCTTAGAGTGGTGGCCACATGGGGCAGGTGACTTCCCTATAGAGAAGTAGACACTTGCAGGTTTTCAGAGCTTCCTTCTTGAGCTGTATTTAAATCTAACTATATTCTTAATCACACTTTATAAAGGTGCTCCCAAAAGATAACTACCATTTCTTTAAAAAGTCCCAAAAAGCGCTGTGTGTTCACAGCAAGGGTTAGTATTTTGAGGGAGCTTAACGGCAGGTTGTCTTTCAATTTCATAATGTATTTAAAATTTAAGTAATCATTTTATATTTCTTTTTAGTTTTAAGGAGAAAAAATAAAAATAATACAAAATTTCATGCCGAGCAGGGTGGCTCATGCCTGTAATCCCAGCACCCGGGAGGCTGAGGCAAGAGGATTGGTGCGAGTTCGAGACCAGCCTGGGCTACAAAAGTGAGCTCAAGGCCAGCCTCAACTGCATAGCGAGACCCTGTCTCAAAAAAAAGAAAAAAAAAGACAAAAACAGAATTTCAAAATAAGATGTCAGGGGCTGGTCAAAGAGCTCAGTGAATGAAAGCACCTTCAAGCAGGTACTGGAGTTAATGGTTGATCTTATTATCTTCTAAGTAATTGCTGATGATCAGATACAGATATGCAAAATTGATCAAACAATTTAAGTGCTAAGTGTTCCTTTCAATGAACTAATAGAAATTAGTACTGCAACTATCTTATCATTCTTGTGTATACACACATATCTTTTACTCTTTTATTTTCCATTTTCCCTCATCCAAGTTCTTCTTTCCTTTTAAGCATTCTTTTTTGTGTGTTTGAAGGACAATTGGCTAAATATTTTCCCCTAATTTGTGGGTTTTCTTTTCACACTGTTGGTGATTTTTAAATTTTTATTTTGCTTATTTATTCATCTATTATGTATTTGGTGCAGGGTCTCACTATGCAGCTCAGACTCAGAAATCCTTCTGTCTCAGCCTCCCTGGCTCAGGGATTACAGTAGTGTGCTGCTACATTGGTCTCAGTAGCCAGCTCTGCATGTCCAGGTCTGAAGCTGGCATGACTTGTGGTGATGGGGACTGAACTCTAGTAACTGTGCGTGCCAAAGCAGGCATTTCATCCATTGAGCTATCTCAGTAGTCCAAATTTTTATTTTTAAAGAGAATACAAGCGGTATTTAAAAATAAAAATTCAACACATTTGAAACAACACACCATTTCACTAGAAAAAATGATAGAAATTCTACCAACGTTTGTTATATTGCACTTGTACGCAAGTTAATTGTTCTGATTACCAGATATTAGAATATATGTCAGATTGGGAAATGAATCACTGAGCCCAGCAGCCAGCAGAACCCAGTCAGTCCACTAGAATGGACTGCAGCCAGAAGGAGCTTCTGAGCCCAGCAGACAGCCAGGTGGGCCCAGCCAGTTCACTTTCATGGGGTGCAGCTGGGAGGAGCTGCCAAGCTCAGCAGCCAGATCTAGCAGGTCCACTTCTATGGGGCACAGGTAGAAGGAGCTGAGCACAGCAGAGAGACCCAAGGCAGGCCCAGCCAATTGAATTTGAGTTTGGTAGAACTAGACCTAGTGACCTTAGGAGTACTGCTAGGCCCAGAGGGGCCCAGAGTATAGCCTAGTACTGCAGGAGTATTCTCATGGCACGGAGGTGGCAAGAGGTAACTTGGTTGAACCAGTCAGCCTGGAAGACTTCAGCTATATGAAGGAGAGGTGCCAGAAAGAACTTGGAGGAAGCAGTTTAAATATAAATTCCCAGTATAAGATCTGCTTTCTTATATATCTATCCTGTTTTCTCCTATGGTCTAAAGTACAAACCCATTAGTTTTAAGTTTATTTTTTATTTTATTTATTTATTTTTTTTTCTTGTTTCAGAGCTTTGTTTGTTTGTTTATTTATTGTTATGGCCGGCTCAGCCTGCCCTGAGGACTTGGCTGGCGCAGCATATGGTGCCGGGGATCGAACCGCAGTCTCTGAAGCCGCCTGCAGGTGCTTTAGACCACTGAGCCATCCTGCCGGGCCCCAAACCCATTAGTTTTAAAAGTTTGTCAATCTGTCAATTTCACTAGCTGTTATTAGTATTGCTAATTGTACCACTGTAAATAGTATATGATATCTGCATTGATCACATGTTCTCACTTGCAAAATAATATTGCGAGAAGCTTAGGTGGTAACATTATCAAAGCCCCATAACAAATGACAGATAATAGTGTGAAATGGAAACCGACAACTTACTCTCAATCAATAGAGAAGGCATAATCTTGGCAGACACACAAAACAAGAATCTCTGACACAGGAGAGATATCTAAAGAATGGAGCCCATACAGAGAGGTTCAGATTGCTACCTACTAATGGATTTGTACTTTAAGCTATAGGAGAAAATACTATCGATAAATGAGAAAGCATATCTTAAACTGGGAATTTGTATTTACACTTTTATAAAAAAGTATCACTGAGATCAAAATAAAGAGTCACATGGAAATAAAAAAGATGACAAAAAGAAGGAGCAAAATGCAATATCAGGCTCTGAGCCCACACAGAGCAAACAATAGCATAAGGATTGTAAGTCACACTCCTGATAACTCTGAAATAATACCAACGGAAGTAAAGAAACAACTGCAGAAGAATATAGAGGTTAGGTCAGAAATAATCTAGGTAAAAAGAAAGAAACCTTAACTATAATAAAATAACTATTAAGTGTATCTATAGAAGACATTGTTAAAAATAAAGGAGAATTGAAAAATGATGGAGACCTTAAATTAGCAATATAGTAAAGAAATAGAATGCATGAAACAGATTCAAAGAATGATACAGGAAATTAAAAACTCCATTGAAGCTTGACAAAACTGTTTGAATGAAAGTGACATTCAGTCCTTGAAGACACTGCTGCAGTTAGTGAAGAGGTAAGGCAAGATCTCCTATAAAAAACAAAGATACAGGAAATAATAATCCAACAACTGCAAGACGATGCAAAAATGAAAAACATAAAGATTAACAGGCATCATTGAGAAAGAAGGACCCAACACAAACAACATAAAAAATATGGGCTGAATTGGGGCCCAGTGGGATGGCTCAGTGGTCTAAAGCGCCTGCTTGGGAAAGCTTGGGCAGCTTCAGGGACCGCGGTTCAATCCCCGGCACCACATGCTGTGCCAGCCCTGCCCTGGGGGTGGGCTGAGCTGGCCATAAAAATGAGTGACTAAACAACAAAGGTTCTGAAACAAGAAAAAAAATAAATAAAATAAAAATTTCTTTTAAAAAAAAAAATATGGGCTGAAGTAAAGCAGAACTTCCAAAACATGGATTTTTTTTTTTTCACTCAGTGTTTTAATTACTTCCACCTCTGTCTAAGCAGGACATGCCCTTTCTATGTGTCTGTTTCCTTTGAGAGGATTTATTAAATAGGGACAATAATGGAAGCTTTAATTTACCTTCTCAAAACCTGAAACTTCTACTCGATTTTCTTCTTTTGGATTTTTCAACCATAGACATATGTCCCATATTAATATAAGAAATATTTTTAAAAGTAAGATTAAAGAAACAATGCTTGGTTTTAGTTAATTAACCTTCCTAGTTTGAGGTCACAGTTGTAATCTAACAAAAGGTCTGTGAGATATCTATTAAAAATCAGGAGAGGGAAGTGAAATGATCATTATTATTTTTTTTTTGCATTTTTTCTTGTCTCTTATTCTCTTTCTTCTCTTTTTTTTAAACATTTACTTGAGAGAGAGAGAGAGTATAGCAATAATTGAAATGACATTCGAAACAGCATATATTTAAAAGACTAGAATGACGGGCATTCCAAGCATGGTTTTAGTATTACAAATTGCTATCCTCAGTGTCAAAAACCTGCTGGAGATTCTCAGGACAACTGTCTAATTCATCCTGTGTATATTAAGTGCATGATTTTGTCCCTGTCATGTTTCTTGCTTGCTGTCTCTTCTTTGTTCAATCTTAAGTTCTTGATTTCCCTTTAACTGTGTTATGCCTTTCCATTTTTATTTCTTCTTTTGAGTTCTTACACTAAGGAGACTATATGATGTTTACACATGTAAGTCTGGCTGATTTGACTTACGAGTATATCTTTAAGATACATCCACCTACATATGAAGAGTTCAAGTTTCTCACTCTTTATAGTTGAGTAATATTCCATTGTATAAAAACAACACATCTTTTTAAACCATTCTTCAGGTAATGGGAATTTTGGTTGTTTCCAAGATTTGGCTACCAAAAATTGCGCTGCTATAAACATAGGAGCACAAACATCACTAACATATGATGTTTTCAGTTCTCATGGGAAAATTCCCAGTAGGGGCATACCTGGATTGAAATGGGATTTCTAGTCCTAGGTTTTAAGGAGTCTCCACACTGGTTTCCATAATGGTTGCACCAATCTGCATTCTCACCAGCAGTGGAGAAGGGTTCCTTTTTCCCCATAGCCTCTACCACATTTGTTGTTGGTTGATTTCTTTATGATAGCCATTCTTTCTGTGGTGAGATGGTATCTAAGTGTTGTTTCAATTTGTATTTCATGGATGGCTACTGATGTGGAGCATTTCTTCATGTATTTATAAGCTTGCAGTATTTCTCCCACTGAGAAGTGTGTGTTCATTTTGTGTGCTCATTTTTGGACTGGGTCTTTGAATTTTTCTTCTTTTATTTGAACTGAGGATTGAGCTCAGGTCTTCACACTTGCCAGACAAGCACTTATTCTACTGAGCTATCTCCTTAGTCCAGGTCTTTGAATTTCGGGACCCTAATGTTTTTTAGTTCTTTATAAATTCCAGATAGAGAACCTTTGTTTGGATACTTATTTAATTTTTTTTCAAAATTTTTGGGTGTTTTTTTTTCTTACTCTTTTGACATGCAAAAACTTCTCAGCAAGAGGTGGCTCCAATTGTTGATCCTTTCAATATTAAATGCATTTTGATTTTTGTCCATGAACTGTTTGCCTACCCCTGATATCTTCAAGATTTCCTCCTACTTTCTTATCCAGGAGATTTAGTATTCTGTTTTAATATTGTGTCTTCAAGGTGTTTTGACTTTAGTTTAGTGCATGGTGATAGACCTGGGTCAAGTTTTAATTTTTGGCATGTAGAAAGCCAGTTTTTCCAGCATCATTTGTTAAATAGGCTCTCTTTCTTCCAGTAAACATGTTGGACCCTTTTGTCAAAGATAATGTGGCTGAGTGTGTTTGCAGTTAGTTCATCTTCTAATGTATTCCATTCATCCTCATGTCTATTTCTTTGCCAGTACCATGTTGATTTTATCACTGTAGCTCTGTAGTATAATTTTATGTCAGTAATTATAATGCCTCTTGCCTTATCTTCTTTTTAATTCATTTTTAAATTTTATTTACTACTTTTAATAAGAAATAATATGGTAGTTTCAAAACACATTAGTAGTACATTCACAATAATTGACACATTGCATATTGTTTTCCTCAGAATAGTTATACAGAGCACGGGGTGTAGACATGATACATCGTTTGATTGATATTAGTAAGGAAAGAAAAAAAAAATGAAAAAACTTTTTCGCTTTGAACTGAGAGGAAGTAGTTGTATACATATCCCAATGTTCCTTATTTGCATTGCATTACTAGTGAAACTGGTAATGTTGGAGGCTGTTGATTTAAGCCTCTTACAGGTCATCATACTAATTTAGCTCTTTGTTTTATACTTCATACTTAAGTTTTTCTGCTGGGTGATCAAGGGAAAGTTAAAGCTAGACCTGTATAACAAAATATTCGTCTTTTGTATCTTCCAAGATCAAATCTCCTCAGGATTAACTTTGGAACCAGATACAGTGCTGTTGTTAGTGTCAGGCATTGGGATGAGTCACGGCCATTGCTTGGCCAGTTTGCTATCTGTGAAAGCCTGAGAGAATATTTTTTCTCTAGGTGACTCTCCTTAGACACACTATACTTCCTTTATCCCTTTCCTCTGAGGTCCCATAATCTCCTTGACCAGAAAATTTGGGACACCACTGAGTTATGGGATGTTACAGCACAGGTTCACCTTTGTCCTGAGTCCTCACTCACCTTGAAGGGCTAGGGCCAAAATGTTGGCTATTTTCGTAGCCCTTCTTTTTCACCAGTTTTTCATCTGTTATATTACATTCTCAACCCTCCAGCAGAGAAGCTTCGTGATACTATCACCCTATAACATAGGTAAGTGATCTTAACATTACTGTCTTTCTGAATGTAAAACATCTTAGACTTAGCTCAAAATTGGTATTTTCCATCAATCACTGATATTCTAATAACTCTCTATAGAATGTGATAAAAGCAATTACACATTTTTACGGAGACATTTACAAATCCAAGCGTGTACAAAATTATAGCCTGTCAAGCCTATGGCATTTTGCTTAGTCTCTTACTTGCAATCACCACCCCCCCTTTTTTTTTTAATTAGTCAACCATTTACTTCAGAGAGAGTATAACAGTAATTGAGTTTATGTTAGAAGCAGTACACATCTAAAAGACCAGAATGACAGACATTCCAAGCATATTTTTAGCATTGCACATTGGTATCATTGATGTGAAAATCTTTTGAAGGTTGTTAGGACCAGTATCTGATTCATCCTGTGTACATAAGTGCATGGTTTTGTTCCTGCTATGTTTCTTCTCTTTTCTGCTTCCAGTCACTTCACTGTCTAATCCATAAGTCTTTGATTGCCATTCAGCTGTGTTATGCCCTTCCATTTTTATTTCTTCTTTAGAGTTCTTACACTAGGGAGACTGCAATGACACTAGCTTTTACTAAGTTTATCGAGCAGAAGAGGTGCTGATCTAAAGGCTTAACATAGTCTGCTTGGCTTCCATACAGAGAAGGTTAAGGCACATACAGAGGAACGTTTTTCAGAACAATGAATATACACATGACAGACAGAGGTACAACAGTTCTAAAATTGTTTTCACATTTTAAGATTTGCTTTATCTCATAAGCTTTACGATTAGATCTCAACATGCAGGTTGTAATCAGTTAGACACACTCAGGATTGCATGTAACTTGCATCACTTTCACAAACTAAATATTCAGGTGTGACCTATTCTTTTATGTAAATAGCCTTAATTCTAGTTAGAAAGCCATTAATCCCAGTTAGTTCAGGGTAAATTCAATCATGCAGATTTTTCAAAGACTATTCAGGGATTTCTTATTGTTATGGCTTTTGTCTAGGTGTCCCACAAAAGCCTCATGTCATTGTGGGGAAAGCTTAGAATTTGTGATTAATTCATGATCCAGTGTTGGGAGTATGACTGATTGCTTAAGTGCACTACAAGGAACGGAGAGAAGCCTGCCAGCTGCCTCAGCCACTATCCCACCTTTGCTTTTTGTTGTTTTCCACTGTCATGAACTCTTGCTCTCCACCATGTGCCACTATTCGTTGGAGCCCGCCAAGTATGGACAGAAACCTCCACTAACTGTGAGCTAAATAAAACTTTTCTCCTTTAATTTTGGGTTTTGGGTATTTTGTCTCTGCAGTGAGAAAAACATAACTGAGACACTTAATTCAGGGCAGAGATCTTTTCTGCTTCTCCTTGTGGTAATATTCTACACTCCTCCTCCTTATCTGTGCTGGTATCAGTATGGATGCCCTCGCAGTTTTTACCACCCTAGGCAGGTATTGCAGACATAGCTGGATTTCTAGGTGAATTTTGGGTAAAATCTTTCCGTATTATGGGATTCTCAAACCACTGTAAGTATCATTCTAACTACCCCAACCCACCTGGGCTAGATTTGAATGGAGAGCAAACAAGAGTTAAATTCTCTTAGTTTTCCTGGTAAATATCTACCCTCTGATGGCAATAGTCTGGCTACACTGGCAGAAGGGAAGAAGGCAACGTTTTGTCACTCCTTTACATATTTCCTTGCATTAATGGTTGACAGTAGAGATGGTGATAGATTTTCCAAGTACGCTTTTTCATGTTACTTAGAGGCTTTTCTCTCAAAATTGTCTCTGGGACAGTGACGTGACTCAGAGGTCTAAAGTGCCTGTTTAGGCAAGCTTAGATAATTACAGGGACTGTGGTTGGATCCCCAGTACCACATGCTGCACTAGTCACATCCTCAGGGAAGGCCAAGCTGGCTGTAATTGTCTCTGATATGGGTTTGAAAAGTGTGTGTGTGTGTGTGTGTTATGATTGAGCAATAAAAATGAGTACAACAGTAATCAATGAAACATGGATAAATTTTCAAATCATACAGTATGCCAACAATTTATGCCTACATTTTTATACAGTTACAGGAATATGAATGAATCTATAGGGCAGGAAGTAGGTAAACATTTGTTTTGGAATGACTTAAAAATCTATATAAAAGGTCATGTAAAGGCTGTTGGAAGTGAATGATATGTTCATTATTATGACTGTAGTAATAGTTTCACAGTTGTTAACATATGTCAAAACATTAGATTTGATGTTTAAATAAATCCAATATACATATGTCACTTTGAACTCAATACATCATACTCTGAGGGCAGATGTGCTATTTTAAGTAGTAAGTAAAGCAGGTAGATCCAGGACACTTTGCATCTTGTAATTGTAGCTTATCTTCACAGGACTCGACGGAGGGAAATCTGTCTCCCCATCTAACTCTCCCTTTTCCTCCTCCATCCATCCCTCTTCTTTTCACTTTCATTTTTAGCTCTATATAGGCCTTTAGGGATTTTAAGATGAGGAAATAAAGTGTGTGTTGGTTTACACTTGAAAATTAAGAAGTCTTGAACTCAGAAACAGAAACGGAGAGATCAATAAGCTGCCTGAACATGCTGCTGGCAGCCACATCCTAGCATATAACCATTCTATTTCTGAGGATGTCCTTTCAGTCACTGATATAATGTGCTGCTACTTATGGATTTGCCAACCATTCATTCATTATTTTTCTTCCGATTCTTAGCCAGATGCAAGGCCAGAGCCTGCATGGTTGGAGCTCAGTATACTACACTAGCACTGTCTGAAAGGGTGGGTCAAGGGAGCCACTGGTTCCGTATTCAGATTATACTGCTGCTGGAAGGGCTGCCTTGGGGTTGCACAGTTCCTACATTATGATGAAATCATAGATTGTGCCATAGGCACAGAGGAAGGAGCATGAACTTACCCTGTATCTTTCTGATTGGCACAGGAGGATGCCACTAGTCTTAGAGAACTGCTCTGATACTTTCATTTCTTGGTTAAAAAAATTCTGGAGTCTTCCAGTGGCCCATTTTTGTCAAAATAATTTTTTGTAGGTTCTCAGGCAAAATGCTCCTTATGAAAGGAGGAAGAAAGATATTCAGTATGCAAGCCTTCCTGAAGCTAATGTGTAAGAACTTTGCTGCTTGGGTCAACTCAGTGTAATTCCTGTCCTGAAATGTGCAGAAACATATTTCATCAATCTGAACTTCTAAACACAAGAGATACTTCCCTGCATCATGGTCATGGGCAAGAGGAGTATTAAATTGTTGAGTCATTAAGTGAAAGGTTCAGAAATAATACAGGGGTGCAGTGTGAAAAGCACATTCCGTAGTGATAGAGAACCTTTCAGAGCTCTCAAAAATGACTAGCAACCTCGTGTGGCACCCTTGCCATAGGTTCACCACCAAGTGTTTCTTTCAAGAAGAATTCTAGGAATTCTTTTTTTTTTTTTCTGTAGGGTATTTCTTTGCACTCTGGCAGAGACAAGTACACTTATGAGTATGCGTCTTGCTGCCTTTTTGATGATAAAGCACAATCATGCAACCTGGATTTAGATAAAGAAATAGCACACCTTTAGCACTACAGACAAGCTCTTAACAGATGTCCTTCTCTCATTGTATCTACCTAACTGCAATTCTAGCTTCACAAACTGATTGCTATGTTTTTTGGGTGTTTTCAAACTTTGTGCGAAAACATTTGTACATATGTTTACTGTTTCTGCCTGTCCTTAGATAATATGATTATGAGATCTTCGTGTGCTGCATGTGACAGCACCTCATTTTCATCGCATCTCATTTCCATTTTTGTGAATATACTGCAATTGTTTTAATCCATTCTGCCATTGATGGACACTTGGGCTGTCTCCAGGTTTTAGCAATTGCCAAAAAAGCTTCTATGAATACTTTTATGGATGACTTTTGGTGCATATACCATGGCGAATTGTTTACTTGGCTATTTATATATTTCCTTTTATAAAGTATCTGCTCAAGTCTATTGTCCACTTTCCATTTTATTGGGTTATCTGTCTTTCACTGGTTGATTAGTTCTTGTAATATACTGTAGACATGAGTCCTACATCAGAAACATGTAATGCAAATAGCTCCTCTCATTTTTCGTGTTAACAATTTTCTCTTGGAACTCAAGAGTTTCCTAATATTTCTCTTGTGTACCCAGCTATGCAATCTTAGAACACTCACCAATATTCTGTAAATCACAGTTTCCCATCAGTGAAAAGGATTTTATATGCGAATTTTTATGTTCTTTTGGACATGTATTTCACTTCTTGCTGACAACAATTGAGGGAGATTCTAAGTGAAAACTTTGGGGTTCCCACCAGCTGATTCTAAGTAGAATCAACATGTAACAGAGGTGCAATGTATTCAGAGGCATACGTGAAAAATATCCCAGGAGTTGTTATAGCCTTTTATTTTTACCCTGATAATGTTTGAATGCATACTCCAAAGGGCCATACAATTGGAGCAGGCTTTGTCCCCAGGTTACCAGTTTGGAACGTGGCATGGCTTTTAGGAGGTAGGGCTTACTGGGAAGTCTTTAGATTACTGAAGATGTTCTGATCGATGAATGCTGTCTGTGGTCTGTTTCCTTGTTACTTCCTAGTTCATGAGGTGCTCAGTTTGCTCATCCATGTATGCCCTGTCATTGTCTCTAGCAGCCTTACTGGAGGCATAAATAATGGATCTGCTCAATCTTGCCCTGATGTCTCCAGAGTTGAGAGATATATAAATCTTTTCTTCTGACTGGGGTGTATTTGAAGGGTAGAACATATGCTCAGGGGCCAGGGAGATAGCTCAGTTGTCTAAGCACCTGCCTGGCAAATGCAAGGACCTGGATTCAATGCCTGGTATCATATCCTGTGCTGGCCCCATGCCGAGCCAGCCACCAAAACGGGGCACAGTGGCGCACACCTGTTATCCCAGCACTGGAGAGGCTGAGACAGGAAAATCACTATTAGTCTGAGCTGCATGGTGAGATCTGTAACAGATAAATAAATAAATAAATAAATAAATAAATAAATAAATAAAATGATTTTTTTAGAAACTGTATATAAAAAAAGAAAATATGCTTAGCATGTTCATGGCTCTGGGTTTCGTCTCCAACACCATAAGCAAACAAACAAGTAGATAGATAACACATAATAAATATTGTATTTCCTAAGTTAATTGTATTAGGTATTTTATTGTAATAATGGGGGAGCTTACTAACAACTCCTCCTTTAAGTCTTTGTTATGGCTTGTATCTAGATGTTCACCCAAACTCTTATGTGCTCATAGCTGGGATTATTGGGAGATGATTTGATTTTGGGTGTGAGATATTGTATTAGTTCACCCATTGTCTTAGCGTAGTTCTGGGTGTGCACAAAAGGCTTTTCCTAGCTCTGGTTGTCATCAACAAATAGTCTTGTAGCCCGAATGCAACAGAAAGAGAAAGAGGGAGGCAAACTGTCTTCTGCTTGCTATGCATGTTCAGTATGCCTTGAACTCTTCTTCCTCTGCTATATTGCCCTGCCCTGCCTTGCTCCCACTAGACAGTGGATTGAAACCTCTATCATCAGTAAACTAGATTAATCTTTCCTCCTTTAACTTGTGGATATTAAGTATTTTACTCCATCAATGAAATGATTAAGGTGTCAACCACGTAAAAATCGGCTTTAAAATTTTATTGTACTGGAGGAATGATTCCTAAAGAAAATTTAGTGCCCATGTGTAAGGTTCCTTCCACTGGTACTAAACAGAAGCTGGTGAAAGTAAGGAAATTCTTTATTGTTCATCATGGGAGGGCTGACAGAGAGAAACAGGAGACCCTTGGGCAGAAGGCAGGCCTGCGAAGAACTTGTTTGGCTGTGTAGCTTGTATGGGGGCTGCTGTGTCCTAGTAAGCACCAGTAGGGGAAGGCTCAGCATGTGCAGTAAACAAAAGCGGAAGTCAGTGGTTTGCCAGGGGAAAGAAGATGGAAGTCAGTCTAAGAGCAGCTCTTGGGATTTGGGATTCATATGCCATGCTGAAGCAGTGCCGTGTGGCCCTGGTGGACTACTGCATGGGCCCAGAACAATCACCATGCATAACATTGGGTCACTTTCAAGTCCTGCTCCACTGGAATCCTTCCTTAGCACACTTCCTCTCTTGTGAGACCTTAAATAAGGAAAGTACTGCATCTTACCCAAAAAACGAACATCTGGAGTAGCATTAATGCTTAACTGTTTTTAAAAGGGTTAAAGTAGGGCCAATGAAGTAGCTTAGTAGGCTAAGTTTCTGCTTAAGAAAGTACAGGGTCTGGGGTTTGATCCCCAGCACCATATGCCACACCAGCCCCACTCCTGGGGTGCGCTGAGGCAGCCACAAAGACCAGATGTAGTGGCACACTGTGGCCCACCACAGTGCCAGGGAGGCTGAAAACAGGAGGATCATTATGAACGTGAACCATGTAGTGAGATCTTGTACTAAATACATAAAACAAAACAAAAAAGGGTTGGACAGCAAAAGCAATTCTGGGAAAAATTGCTAAGTCAAGAGTAGTATTGAGATAGAATTTTGCTGCTTAATTTTATTTAGTTTATATTTGCTTTCAGAGAATGATACATATTGCTTCTGTTTTTTCCTAAATAGACAAAGGAATCATTATATGCTAACAATGAGCATAAAGGTTGGCATGACACAGAGCTAGTTTCAAATATTAATTTTGATCAGGTCATAATTTCTCTATGTCTCATTTTCCTGGTCTATAAATGTATAAAGGTGATGTCAACTTTCCACGTGGTTTTGAAGACTGAGACAATAGTCACTGGTCCCCTACAATATAGATTGTCCAATTTAAAGAGACAATTTAATAAATATGTTTTATTATAAGACTTAATGAAGTTTATTTCATATTTGCAGCATGTAAAATGATAATATTTGGGGTATACTGAGTTAAGCAAAGTACGACTAAATTTAATTTCTCTAATTTTTCTCCACTCTTCTTTTCTTCCTCCTTTCCTTCCTTCATTCCTTCTCTCTGATACTGGGACTCCAACTAAATTTCTTGTGCATATCAGGCAAAAGCTCTAGCCCTGAGCTAGACTCTAAGATCTGATTTGTTCCTTTTTACATTATAAAATGTGGCTACTAGACAACTTAAAATGACCTATGTGGCTTAAATTTTATTTCTGTTGAACATCATTCTTAAAGTTATGACTTATAATCCTATCTATAGCTATGAGATCATCACTATGCCATTTATAGTGGCAGGTTCTGCTTGCTTGATTTTATTGAAGCATAAGAGGGAAGAGAGGGGAAGAAAAGAGGCACACCTCTCTTTTTGGTCCATCTTCTCTCACAAAAGAGTTCCGTGCTTTCCTCCTCCGCAGAGCACTGAGGTGAATCAATGGAAGCCCATACTCATTATCTGTTCTACTCCTTGTCCCAGGCCTCCTTATAGAAAATTATTTCTTCTCTCTCCCACTTAGACTGTACCTAATCCATTTAGCTATTTCCTTTCTAGTTAAGTGTTGCTTTGGATTCTGCTATACTTTTCTAGCAGACCTGCAGTTATTATCTCTAGGACAAAAAGAAAAGGCTGGTAAATGGGATCTTCACTAGCACTTAGGTCTTGAAATGCTTGCTTCTGTGTGGTATGAATGAGAAGGGAATCTCTGCTATCAAAGAGAGGTGAGGAAAAGGAAAAGAATACAGAGAGCACTCTGACTTATAATTTAAAAAGTAATTTTATTACATAGAATACCTTTGAGTACTGCTCGTGGTTCAAAAGTGAGATCCCATTGATTAATAGCTGGACACTACCTAATGAGCACTGAATACATGACCTCATTTATCCTTGCAACGAACCGAAGGTGCTGCAACCATTATTATCCCTATTTTATAGGTTAGCACTACTGCTAAAATTCTCTGGAACCCTTTTCTATTGAAATTAAAGCCCTGATAGTCTGCCTGTAGAGCCTACAGATTTAATACCATTTTTCTGTGTTGTACTCAGCATAGCACTCAGTAGAGTACCAGGTACGCAGTAGGGACTTAGTAACAGGTAATGTGTAATATCTTCACGATTGTCCAACTCACCAGAAATAAAACTGGCTTTGAAATATGGTTCCTGATCTCATTTTTCTGTCCTGTTTAACCTTGAAGTCCACCCTGTCATCTATCTCGTCCTTTCTGATGACATTTCTAGTAGACTAGAGCTGGCACAGGATTTCAACCACAAGCTTTCTGGTCAATAGTGTTGCTGGGAATGTTGGCAAGGAGTCTGAGGAGGACACACCACACTTTGAGGATAGGATGCGATGTTTGATCAGAATGTCTTCTGAGGGTATGCACAGGGGGAGTGGTGGAAGTACGGCATCAGAGTTGTCCTCTTTGCTGTCCATACTCACTGTACTACCATTACTCAGATAGGTCTAACCACTGAGCCTGCCTACCTACCTTACTCCCCCCTTGCTTTTGCTCTTAATGTGTTCTTTAAAAGAAAATTATTTTTCAGTTATTTTAAGCCATTCCCTACAATGTCCCATAGCTCACAGGGAATCAACTCCAGAGATCTTTTCTGTATCTTCTAATAGCGTGGTGTCATGTATTCCTAAAAGTCTTGGGGACACGGAAAGGTGTTTAAGAGACAGGAAACTATTGGGAACTGACGGCCATCCTTGTATCCTTACTCACATTGTGTACATAGATAGATAAAGATGCAATTTAATAATATGATGGACATCTCCTAGAATGTCCCAAGTGAACAGATTTTAAATGTTTATTTGTGAGGCTACTCTTACATTTGTGCTCCAAATAGAATGCATTTTCTCCCCATAACTGAGATGATTTCAAAAACAGGTATTCTCACACAGACAGGCCCAGATAGTCTTTATTACATGGCATAAACACAAAGAACTGATATTTGTTTGAAATATGCCCTAAAGCCTCCAACGGAGGAAAAACTATGTGGAAATGGTAAACATTAGGACAGGCTGTAATATTCTGAATGTACAGTCTATCCTTGCTCTTGCCGTTTTGCAAAAAGCATATAAAATTTATGTTCTTAGATTTGTCAATTTAAAATTGTGAGCAGTGTGTTAGCCCAGATCAGTAAAATATTGAAAGCACTGCTGTAGATGGGAGAGTGGGGGTGAGAATTGTAATATATCATGATCAAAGGCATCACACAGACTTTATAAATTCTGCATAGATTTCTATCCTGACTCATTTGTGAATTTCAAGAAGTTTGCTTATTATCTTTTTATCTCCTTTGATTTTTGGAAGGACAACAAATTATATTATTTTTCTGCCTCTTTCAGAGGCAGATTGCTAATGAACAAGCTGTAAAAATGTAAAAAAAAAAATCCATGCAATAAATAAGTGTGAACAAAACATGGTTAGGACAAGAATGATAGGTGGTCAATGACTCGTGGCTGACTAGTAAGAAGGCATATAGTTTGAATCCTCAACATTCTCTTGAAAAATAGCACTGTCACATCTATCTTTATCCTGCAGCCTTATGGAATTTACAGTTGCAAGATCACAATCTACAACTATCTAAATGTGAAAAATGGTATTAAATATTGGAAAGGGAAAATGCTTGTGCACCTCATTCAAGCAAGCTGCTCATGATATTCACTTACAGAGCATCACAGTGGTGAAAAGGCACGATCCCAACTGGAATTTTGAGATAAAGGCAGTCAACTTATGTCACTTTTTAATTTCTATTTTTTGTTTTCCCAAGCTAATGCTCTGGGAAGCCATTGCATTCTGCTTTTCCTTTTCACAAGCCCAAGCCAAGAGGTGTTTAGAGTCTGTGTAGGGAGAATGGCCAGTCTTCATAGCCCTAAGCAATAAACTTGAGATGAACTTAATTAATTGATATGTGATTACATTATCTCTTTTAAGTATGTCAAGGGGCTCTAGAGATATAGTTTACGATCATTTTGCAATATGACTTAGCTGCTTCTATATTGGGTAGTGAGGAAGTTAATTGAAAAGGAGCATCCTTTCTTTGTAAGATTTATGTAAGCCCATCTTATCAGCAGAGCTGTAGCTCATAAAAGCATCTGAAACAGTATTATTTTGTGAAGTAGCTTTTTTAATAAACAAAATGCTGCCTGCATTGTGCTTCCATTTCAAAGCACATGCCAGGAGATATGTCCTGTGTCCATGTAAGGACAGAATCTGAATGACTGTAAAGATCTCCTGTTCCTTGCATTAATATCTGAATTACTATGGAGTATTTGGCACATGTGTAAAGTGCTTCTATTGCTCCAGGTGCTCTGCCAGGCAATCTTCTGGGGGCATTACTCTGTGTGGACTGAGTCTAATGGGGGATTTTCCCAAAACCATTGTGTTACGAATCTGATCCTGGGGTGTGAAGAGGAAGTCTTGAATGCATTACATCGTTCTTGAGTTCCTTCTGTGTTTGAGGTGCAAAGTAAGCATTTATTGTTTATTCTCTTCTCAACAGAACATCAGGGTCTTGCTTCATGAATAAGTGTGCTAGTAACTTAGCTGGCAGGGCCATTACCAATATAAAGTTGTTAAAGATGGCAGTCAATGTCTTTCTGAGACAAGAATCTGTTTATAGCCTAATAAGAAAGGAGCGGTTCGCGCTAGGGCAAAAACAATCTCTGCAGGCTAGAGAAGCTGAACAGAAGGAGGTGGCATGGAAGAAAAACCACAAGAA